>JALPQI010013577.1:0-36996 GCA_025490895.1 Thaumatotibia leucotreta | reverse complement strand
TTCGGTATATTGAAAGGTAACATATATTTGGATTTAAGACACTGGTCTCACCGCGAGCTACTAAGCTATGAACTATGAGCTATAAACATGAACAAAATATATGCACTCCCGTGTAAATAAAAGAGACACGGGAGTGCGTATCTTTTGTTCATATTTATAGCCGATAGTTCATAGCTGAGTAGCTCGCGGTGAGACCAGTGCCTAAAGTATAAGGGGATATAGGTACAGGTCAATTTTGTTTAGTTAATATTCACGTTATTTTATAGATAATCTGCCTCCTGCTGGAGGCTCCGGGTTCGAATCCCAGCGAGGGCATTATTTGTGTATTTATTTATCACAAATATTTGTTTCTTGGTCGTTGCTCCTTATGCATTTAAGTATTTATGTTTAGGTATCTATGTATTATATATTTCGTCGTTTGGTACCCACATCACAAGCCTTCATTGAACCTACCGTGGGATTAGGTCGATTTGTGTAAGATGTCCCAAGATATTTATTTAATTTAGGTCTCAGTCACTGTCAACCAGTATTATCTCGTCGTGTTCAGCGCTAAATTTTGTACGCAATGTTTTTTTCTTAAGTGGGACAGTATGGGAAAGTCGGAAACTATAGAAGATACAGGGAAACTATCTAAGAAAACATAAGGTATTTTTTGGGGAAGACATTTTTGGTGTATTCAAAATTTTGGTCAAGTACGGGTAAATCCTAAAATAGTAGATTACATGTCAAGGCTGTTTAAGTGGGAAATGTCTCGGATGACGTGTAATTGTAGACAAACATGTGATCTGAGGCTTTTGCATATAACGACCGAAGTGTGTATATTATTTTTCTGCTCAACGGAGCCGGCAGGCGGCAACTTTCTTTAGCGCAGCGGCCGGCAAAGTTCTGTTTGCCGGTCGGAGGGCAGAAAATATATACTATTGATGATTTTTTTTAACGCAGATTGACGTCATTTCATGCGTAAATCGTTTTATAGTATCGGATAGGAAAAATCTGAACAGTACAAGTTTAAGAAAACTATTTCTCATATTACGTCTACAGTAAGAAGTCTTCTACTGCAAGCAGAAATAATCTATACCGAAGAAGCATTCGTTCCGTCCGTCTGCCGTATAATATTGTCTCGTCTCTCAAAATATGTATATTTTCGTTCCTCTTTAAGGTCGTCGGAGAGGTTTGCTGGCGGCACGGGAGCTCTACTACCGGCCCGACACGGTGGGAGCGATAGTGGTTGCGTGCAGCGTGCTTGGCGGCGCGTATGGAGCCGCTGGAGCTGCAACGCGGCGCTCACGCCGGCCAGCACGCGGCGCCCGCGCACTCGGCGCTCACGCCGGCCAGCACGCGGCGCCCGCGCACTCGGCGCTCACGCCGGCCAGCACGCGGCGCCCGCGCACTCGGCGCTCACGCCGGCCAGCACGCGGCGCCCGCGCACTCGGCGCTCACGCCGGCCAGCACGCGGCGCCCGCGCACTCGGCGCTCACGCCGGCCAGCACGCGGCGCCCGCGCACTCGGCGCTCACGCCGGCCAGCACGCGGCGCCCGCGCACTCGGCGCTCACGCCGGCCAGCACGCGGCGCCCGCGCACTCGGCGCTCACGCCGGCCAGCACGCGGCGCCCGCGCACTCGGCGCTCACGCCGGCCAGCACGCGGCGCCCGCGCACTCGGCGCTCACGCCGGCCAGCACGCGGCGCCCGCGCACTCGGCGCTCACGCCGGCCAGCACGCGGCGCCCGCGCACTCGGCGCTCACGCCGGCCAGCACGCGGCGCCCGCGCACTCGGCGCTCACGCCGGCCAGCACGCGGCGCCCGCGCACTCGGCGCTGCGCCGCGGCCGCGAGGCGAGGGCGAGGCTGATCGCCAACCTCGGCAGGCAGTAAATGTCGAGAGGCAAATAAATAAATATCATGGGACTATCGTACACGAAATGACCTAGTCCCAAGGAGAGCGAGATTACAGATTAGATTAAAGACACGTTTTCAAGTATTATTTAATGTCAACAGAATGGAGATTATCCGCTAGCTTATTAAATTATTATAAATACCACAATTAAACGAAATTAAACAATAAAACAGTTTATGATGTCACTGGTGCTATGCTTCAGTATACATATTGTTTCTGCACAGTGATAGAAATGAAGTTTGTTTGTACATTGTATTACTTGTACTAAAAATAAATAAATGAACAGTATATGCATAGATTTTTATTTTGAACCTACAAACAACTCTTGTATCTGTCTGTCGCCGCGGGCCGTAATCCGTAATAATAAGTACAGTCAAGGTAGAAGAAATAGATGCGCGTAAATTGCAATAAATATGAATACACGACAAAATTATAATAAAGTCGTGGATACATACTTTTGCACTCTGTCCGCATCTATGTTTTTTTACCTTGAATGTACCTTAACGCACCATCAAGTATTTTTAACCAACTTCAAAAAAGGAGAAAATTCTCAATTGGCCAGATTTTTTGTATGTAATTTACTCGATACCTCCGAGAATCATGAACAGATTTTGAAAAATCATCAATTTTAAAAGTTAGATTCACCTGTACCGATATTTCTTTATAATACAATTTGATATGTAGGTCCAACTTCTAAAAAAAGGTCAATCGCCGAATCCAAGCTCTATTGGGCAGCGTTCGGGAAACAAGAACTTTCTTTTCGTCCGACTCACCTCAGTGACTCAAGATGAGTCTTCAATTAGCGTGGAGTTATAGATGATTTACGGCGCGGAAACGTGGTCCTTCACCATCGAACTCATCTCAAAGTCCCTCGACGAGCTATGGAGAGTGCTAAACTTGGAGAAGGAAATGGACCAAATTCAGAAATGGAAATCCGTATATGAACTGAATTCACCGACATAGTCCTCCGGACTCGGACTAGCAAACTGAAGCATTGGGCACGGGCAGGGCCATCTGATGAAAGCAAAATGTCCTCGAGTGGAGACCATGGTTTGGCAAACGCAGCGTAGGACGTCCACCCACAGGAACAAGACGGACAAACTACTTTATGGAGATTGCCGGGAGACGCTGGCTGCAGGTCCAAGTAGCTTCCAACGGTTACATATGAAGGTCCAGAGAGGAGGCCTATGTTCAATTAAATAGTGGAGGTCTTATGGCTGAGATGATAGTGATGATGATCGAAAATGAACATTTTTTCAAAAACTTATAAGCATTATTATATAAACAATATAGGTAACCGATACTGATATAAGTTTTTACTAAAATCGAATTTTGACGTTCCATGCTTATAGGGTTCTTAAGGCAGGTATTTAGTTAAGCATAGATCCTAAATCTGTATTTAAAATAAGCATTTAGTTAGTACAAAAACAATCATCATATCCTAAGTCTTATACAGGGTGTTTTTTTTTCGACCGTTCAAATTCTACGTAGTGAATGTGTAGGTCATACTCACCAACTTTTACTATGGGGACAACGTCGAAATCGCGAAAAAAAAATCAGCTGTTTCATACAAATTGGCGGCATTACGCCGGCCGAAATGTATGAAACAGCAGATTTTTTTTTCGTGATTTCGAGTTTGTCCCCATAGTAAAAGTTGGTCAGTATGACCTACACATTCACTACGTAGAATTTGAACGGTCGAAAAAAAAACACCCTGTATAATTATGAAAAAAAAAAACATCAATTCTATTTTATTTTAACGTGCACCTATCTACTTTTTTGAGAAATCGTTAAATGAATTGTAAAACTCATTTTAGGTATGTTCTCATAGGAATTTACATAGATAATGGTATAAAATGGTAATTGGTATGTATTTTAAGGTATTTTTCTTTGAAACTCACTTGGTTTTTAGGATTCCATAATAAGCAAGGAACCCTTATAGTTTCGCTATGTCCGTCTGTCTGTCCGTTCGCAGTTTAGCTCAGTGACCGTTAGTAGGTACTGGTAGTAATTTGCATTTTGGTTAGGTACATATTAGTCATGCAGGCAAAGTGGTGAAATAAAAAAGAAAAAAACTAAAGACAGAAATAAAACAGTTAAGGGAATAATATATGTATATTTTAAAAATGTATTTTTTTATCTTCTTCCATATTTTTTTTCCAATAATCGACAATAAACAAATAGTAAGCCAGTTTCAATGGAATTTGCTGTCTTTGACACATATCGTGAAACACGTAAATTTATTTTTATATTAATACTAATAAATATCAATAATTTTAACTATACATGTTTGTGAACTTAAGGTTTTAAGTTGGTGATAAGACCAAACTTGTGTTCTGAAAGTGCTTGATTACAATGATTATGAAATATTTTAAATTATGCGCAGTCTTGATCGACGCCTTTCCGTTCTTCTACTGCCTGAAAAGAAAATACGTATAATCATTAGTTACATCAAGAAGTGTGTAATCCACTTCAGGCCATGATGCATATTATGATATTCTTAACACACTTGCGAGCAAAAAATAAAATTTAATACTATATAATATTAAACATTGGAATAAAATTTCTAGGAATATAGGACCTCTCTAACTACTACGATGACAATAACAGGTTTGTTCAGAACTTAGAACCAAGTGATCATCAGTTTTTTAAGGCATCTGGATAAAAGTACATTATACTGATTTATGTGCTTTATTTATTGGAAGAGTAATCAGACCGTAATCAGGGACTTAGCTCATTGATAGTATGATTGGGTATGGAGAAATGAGTCATATCTTACTGGATGGTCGCAGTTGCTTTTCTTCTCTGGCCTCGGCTCCTTCGCCATGCACCACCTGCTGTTGTAGTGGAGCAGCATAGAGGTGGTCCATATCCAGCACCACTTCCTCTTCATAGAGCTGCTGCTGCTGTTGTACAGCCTCATGCACCTGAGTAAGTAATTGTTAGTTTGTCCTAGGTATATGTACCTATATAGGCGTCTACAACTATGAATGTAACGTCTCCGATTGTAATAAGCTTCATAATAACTAGAAAAATGTGTATTACGCGATTTTTTTTATATTTTTTATGGGATTTATTTTAAAGACATATGAAAACTAAGATTTAATAAGCTAGAAGACATTTTCAAAATATTTTGATTGATGAGAGTATTGTGGCTGCAGGTAAGTTTTAAATTGTGAAGCAAGGAGTCAATTTAATTTTGTAATCGGAGGCTTTTAAGTGTATTCAAAAAATAAATTAAATATTTCTATGACTGATGACATTGACAGGTCTCTTATAGCAATAGTATTAACAAACAAACGACAAAAGAATTAATAGCTCTTGTGAGTTGTAGTTACTTTACTACTTCTAAGACATAAATCTTACATAGAGAACTTTGCAGGTGCGATGATTAGCATAATGCTAATAACTAGAAATTTCCCAAAAATAAAAACTGAATTAAATGCAATACCTGAAACGGATTAATGAAGGCCTGGGTCTGGCGACCGCCAAAACCTTCTCCCATAATTGCCAACACCTGGAGATCTATTTCGTTGAGTTTAGAGGACAACCACCAGTCCCAGTGGCCACACGGTTAAGCTCAGCCGCTCTGCCTTTGGCAGTATATTTTTTATCCGCCCACACCTATTTAAAGAGAAGCCAAGCTACAAACACAAATTCAAAACGAAAATAACCAAGAAGTAAATGAGAGAAAAATGTTTACTGCAATATAAATAATTTTCAAGAAATAAAATCTTAAGTTATGGAAAATAGTATTTTTTTACCTTTTGCCATTGTGTGGCATTTTTACTGCCCAATTGAGGCCCATTGAAGGTCTCAGTGAAAGGTCATAAGTGAGTGGTCTCAGTCCCATCGCCGTTTGGACTCTGTGCGACCCTCAATAATCTCAATATGCCTGAGGTTGCCTTTCCCCAAATCTGGGTGCTTTGTTAAATAATCACAGGTAACTGTTAATGGTTAACTGGTGGCACGCTGTAAAAAATAAATAAAGACGGAAATTATATGTTATCAAAGTGAGCGAATTTAAAATAAAAAATCTCATTTTAATACGAAATTAAGTACTTAGTGCCTCAGTTTTTATACTTAAGGTTTAATTAATTGTTATACAAGATAATTATAGAGCTTTTCTTACGTTTATAAGCCTAAATCCTATTTTATATTTTAAAACTTTAATCTTTAATGGTGACTGGCGACTGGTTTTGTACTTTTGACAACTTTGACACTTGCGTTCATTTGATGCTTATTTTAACAAGGAACGAAAAAAATCTAATTAAGCGTGAAAATGAGTTAAAGGAGTAGTATTTAGTATCGCATCATATTATCCGTTCATAATTTTAATTTTTAACAATTTCTTTAACCTATTTTATGTTAATTACTACTTTACCGGTTTTTGATCGCAGCGTGTGATGAAAGTGTGATGTCGACTTAACGGTAGTTAACGGAACGTTCATTATTTTCATTCACGTCATAGATTCGTCCGAAAGAAGTAGAATCGAAGTAATTTCATGGTAACGTTTTCAATTCTCTTTCGTTCGATTTTAGTTTCGGACGAGCTTGTTTCGTTCGATGTTCGCGGTAGGGCCCCTGATACGATGATTATCTTGACGCGAGATTCGATTCTGCGTTTGAATTGGCTGTTGAATTGATTGAAATATGTATGGGAAATATGGTAATAAGATAAACTTAGCACTCGTCGTAATCTAATAACGTGGGTCAGGTTAGAAATGTACATCTTTGACCGTCCATATATTTTGTTTCAGTATGAACCACAAATGCTTACTAACTTACAAATGCATTTTGCTTTCGAATATCAAAAATAATATCGGAGCTCGGAGTTAACAGAACATAATCACCAAATTAAAAATTTAAAAAACCGACTTCAACCGGTTTCTCAAAGATTCCCGATTTGTTTCCATCATTGGTTTCCTCAAATCCTACTTTCTGAATGCAAATTCTTGTAAATGAATGAAAATTACCAAAAGCGCCATACATGTACCTATAACATTTGAAGAGATCCCTCGATTTCTCCAGGATCCCATCATCAGATCCCAACTTGGTGCCAATGGGACCATCTCGGGGTAATACACGTTCGATCACAAAAAGAAATTTTAGAATCGGTTCACTATTCTCGGAGATATCAGGTAACATACATACAACAAAAAAAAAAAAAAAAAAATTCAGTCGAATTGAGAACCTCCTCCTTTTTTTGAAGTCGGTTAAAAAACGAAAATAATCTCTAATGTCTATGGATAAAAACGAAAGTATTAAGAAGTTTAAGAATACAATTATTTACTGGAGGTTATATTGAAAGCAATAATGATGAATATTTAATGAATGATTAAATATTTTCTCCTTCATTGATTATACCTTTTATTCTTTATCAAATTACAGATAGATAGAATTATCCAAACTTTATATACCTCTAAATTCTAAATCAATTAATGTACGTACATGTCTTTGACAATTCATTCTTTGTGTAAAATTCAACAAAGTTATGAAAACTTGTGATAAGTATTTCATTGAAATGGAACATTGTTTTCACCTGAATGCTCCTCACATGAGAAGTTATAATTAAATTTCGTTTTACGCAATATTTTTGAATTAAAGATGCCCTAAAACTTTCAAATAAATTGTATATTATCAAATGGTTTAATCTTTGAACACAACAACTACTACCTACTTAACAATAATATTGACTACAAACTAAATCTTTAAAAATAAATTAGTAAAAGTAATCTTAAGATTATAAACTAAGTATAATAAAATTAAACCTTATAAGAACTTACTGATTTAAACCACCCCGATTGGTTGCCAACGCAAAGGTGCCCATCACGCTCGCAGCGTTTCCGCGCTGAATCACGATGTGTCTCTGCTCCAGGAACGAACCGGAGCGGGGATCAAGGCCCCTTTTATGCAAATTATGAAATTAGTCAACAATATTTTAGGAGATGTACATACAGCATGTATCACCTCGTAGAGCCAAGAAAGAAACCCATTAATATTTAGATCATACTAAACAACTTTTACTATGGGGCCAAACTCGAATTCGCGAAAAAAAAATACTCTCCCTTACAACGTGTTCATGATCACGCAATCAAAATGTATGAAACTGTCAAAATTTTTATCGTGAATTCGGGTTTGGCCCCATAGTAAAAGTTGTTTAGTAATGATCTAAACATTAATGGATTTCATTCTTGGCTCTGAGAGGTGATACATACTGTCTGTATAGGTCATATTGAACAAATTTAATAAGCCAAAGCTAAAATCACAAACAAATACAGCTATAACCCTTCCTCTGGGTTAGTATCGTTTCGTCTAAAAAGCAGCTGTTAGGTTAATGTCGATTTGTCAGTGGGGGAAAGTCCGGCATATTGTATTTTTAAGGAAAGTCCGTTATATGCATCTTACACTGTTGAGTTAGGGGTGGAAATCAATTGGTAGACGGACTTTCCTGATAGACGGTCTTATCCGCATTGACCTTATAAATGAATGAAACTGCTGATTTTCATTACTATTAATAGCATATACATCATCATCATCATCATATCAGCCGAAAGACGTCCACTGCTGAACATAGGCCTCCCCCAAAGATTGCCACAATGACCGGTCCTGCGCCACCCGCATCCAGCGGACTCCTGCGACCTTCACCAGGTCATCGGTCCACCTTGTGGGGGGCCTACCCACGCTACGCCTTCCGGTACGTGGCCGCCACTCAAGAACCTTCCGGCCCCAATGGCCATCGGTTCTACGCGCAATGTGCCCCGCCCACTGCCACTTCAGTTTAGCGATTCGGAGAGCTATTTCGGTTACTTTGGTTCTGCTGCTCTCTAAAAATGAGCATATACATAATAAGTTATTATTATTAATAACAGATACTTAAATTGATATAAGGCAAACATGATTAGGGGACAAATATTATTGTGATAAATTCCCCAATAAAACTTGGATAGTTTTTATATTCAAAATATTATGATAAAAAATATTTACACAATCGATCCGTAATGCAACCCACTCTTTGATAGGCTATCATCAAAGGTGTAGGTAACGTAAAAAGCATTGTTTACTATTAGGCAAATGAACCCTGTGCCTGATTTAATTTATCACCTGTATTAGATTTACACACTGTATTTAATGATAAAATTATCAAGAAGTTAAAAGGCAAATTCACAGGCACGTGTAACTTTATCATTAATCATGTACATAAATAACCCTTCAATTAGCGATGGAATCATTCCGATTCAACTGACACTAATTTTAAATGAGAACGTACCATAATGACACTGTGAATAGGCATCACATAACATAGCATATTAGTTATTTATGTGGCTGGCGCATAATAAGATAACTAAAGGTATATTATCATCTCGCCTACGGCTCGTTTCATAAAACCACACTCATGTTTATGATTAATGCCTAATTATGTACAGTAACATACTATATTTTATCTACTTCCATATCATAACTATCCTATTATATATTCAGAAGCGGTAATGTAATGACCTATATTAAGAAACCGGTGTCTGTGGCTGTATCATAATGTGAACATTAAATTACAGTGCATCATAATATTAACATTAAAGTATCGGTATCAGTACATTAATGTTAACATTATAAAGTCAACTTCTTTTTGTTTTTTTTTTTTCAATACATATTTATTGTAGGATATTCTTACACAAATTGAGTAATTTCAACTGATTTGAATTGTTATATTTACAGGTATTTTACTTAGTGGATATCAATGTAAACAAAGGTATATTGTAATTCTAAACCTTTGATGAAGACGTAGATAAAATATTATATAATTTTTGCGATTCCAATATCGCGTACTGTGGCTCGCCAAAGATCTCCTCTTGTTCGAGCTCTAAGGTTTTTGGACGCGCTTCTGTCATAGGCACCTGGTCTGAATGTGATCTGTTCGCAAGCCAATGGGCAAATGTGTGTAGCGTATGTCTGAAGTACTGCGAGGTAATGGATGATAGTGGTATATTGTAATGATATTTTGTATCTAATATTGTGTAGTTTAAATTGTAGTGCTTTAGTTTATACTTTAAAGTAGTATATTTTTTGTTTGAATAGCCATAAAAATGGTATCTAATTTTAAATATTTTAATTTTATCATCATCATTAAATGATGATGATAAAATTAAAATTATATGTGGACGTCTTATGGCTGAAATTTTCAGCCATAAGACGTCCACTTTCACTCGGGCTCAAACTTTCATCCTCGTCGAAAAAAAAATGTTTTACCCTTGTATCGAAATGTACTATTTTAAGGGGGTCCCATACAACGAACGTATTTTTATCCTATCCTACCTAGTCCCACGGTAAGCTCAATTAAGGCTTGTGATGTGGGTACCATTTTATTGCTCGTTTTTGCCAGTTTTATAATTAATTGTTAATTAGTGGTCGGAACTATGGGTGCAAGACTTTAACAAAACTTTAAAAATGTAGGTATATACATTGGGGACACTTTAGCCAATTACTACTATATATACTTAGTATATTTTTATGGATGTATGTATGTGTTCATTCATGTCCATTTGTTAAAGTTTTGCATCCGTAGTTCCGATCACTATTAATAATGGTACGAAACCCTTCGTACGCGAGTCGACTTGCACTTGGCCGATTACATTTTTATTTAATGTTCAGGGTGCTTAGACAAGTTGCCAATCGCTAACGCTTAATCGTCAATCGTAAACGAAAGGCAGAGAGCTGTCTTTGTCACACTAATATGAAAGAGTGGCAGAGAGGAAAACTACGTTACTCTACTAAGCGTGAGCGATTGGCAACTTGGCTAAGCAGGTTTGATTATTTTGCATTAGATTGGAACTTTATTAGGTTCACCGAACCAAAAAGAGCTTACAGTTACAAAAGGATAAATTCTCGCAGCACTAACAAATAGACCAACCAAAACAACAGACAAAGAGATTCATTACGAAGCCAGCAATTTGCTGAAGGAATATTTTCTAGAACAGGGTTTGCTTTAATTCATCTCCGGGAAAGGAATCTGGGCCGCCAGGGAATACTGTAATTAATACTGTATTCAGAAATGGGATAAAATTTAATTTATTTACGAGTCGATTTAAAAAAAATGTGCATAATTAAGGCCTTAATCAAAACGAGGATCACGATTGCGTTAAATTGTGTTACGATCATTAATCAAAATATTAATTTATAGTGTGAACTCTGTCCAACAAACAATCTTTGGCAATTGAAAAAGGCATCATATTAAAAAAAACAGACGCAAGGTATTTCTTATTTAGATTTGTCATTTGTACAGAAAGTTAAGGTTACCTAGACTTAATTTTCTATATTTTTATACATGAACGGGAAGCTTTAAGCAGGGGCTACTTCACAAATAAGTATCAAAAACTTGGATTTCCAGCAGGCTTAGCACATGATTGGTGCGACGGTATGTCGCCGCGAGATAGATCTTCCATCCTTCACAGCTATGTTAACAAAAGAGGGACGGATAGACTATCTCGCGGCGAAATACTGTCGCGCCAATCATGTGCTAAGCATACTGGATGCCCTTAACTTTCAAACATGGTCGTGACACACCTGTCAAACTAAATAAGAATCACCCGTGTATTGTTGATCGCTCATAAAAAATTTGAATTGTCGCCTTTTTTACTGTCAAAAATTTATAGAAAAAATTAAACTTAGTAACACAAAAATTATGACGTTAAAGTTGGTTTTCATTAAAGGTCTCTATGTACATTTTTTTGCAATTGCCCTTACAGGTCGCCACTAAACGTTTTTAGAATAAAAAGAAATCAGGGCAGAAAATGGAATGTACTTGTAAATACGAGTATGATCCATGAAATATAAATAATTGATGATGATCAGTGATCGGTTTTTTGGATTCACCCTCGCGGGACTTCGCGTATAAAAATGACAGGTGTGACTATAAAAAAATAATATTATGTTGCACACAACACAAGAACATATTTTTTTGAACAGAAACATGACGAATTGCATGGAAATACGTATTAATAACCAAAGTTTATTTTCAAGTATACTTACTCTAGGAGACTCGCCGGGGAAATCCAAAAAAACCGATCACAGATGATGATAACAATTTGATATAAATAAATAAAATATCTGGCGCATGACGACAGTAAGTATCTATACATTTGTCACCACCTTAACTCTTCCGTGGGTGTCATAAGACTCGACGAAGGGATTGAAGTGTCACTGATTAGTCGTTTATAGAAGATTGATGATGGGCAGTATCATCATAGTGAACACATTACTGCGATCGCTAACCCGCTGCCCCATGAGGGCTATTATGGGCATTTATCTCCTAATGTGTCTCTACACATATGTAGTTAATAGGAGAAGCCTACGTTCAGTAGTGGACTGAAATAGGCTGATGATGTGATGTGAAATAAATAGCAGTGTTTGCACTGTTGTGTTTCGGTTTGAGGGTAAGATAGCCGGTGTAATTACTGGCATAGAGGCAATCCATCTAAGTCCTCAGGGTAGGCTGCGCATAGGCGATTTTTTGATCACTATGACCATGGGCCTCAATTCCTGCTTTCCATCAGGTGGACTGAGAACCCAGTTGTCTACCTTCGTCACATAAAAAAAAAAGTGAAAATCAGAACGCTAATTAAAATTAATATACTTCTCTGCTTTGCCTTAAGGTTGACTGGTAGAGAATGCCTTTTGGCATTAAGTTCGCCTTTTGTACATTAAGGTTTTCTTATGTGCAATAAAGATTAAATAAATAAATAAATAAATATGTATAACAATCGTAAAGTTGTCAAAATCCTTAGGGGAATTTATGAGAAATATTACATTTTTACACAAATTGATCTAGTCCCACGGTAAGCTCAATAAAGGCTTGTGTCGTGAGCACTAAGCGAGGATGAACTTTAAAGTACAGGCAGAATTCCAATCAAATATTTTTCTTACAAAATTCAGGTGGAAGCAGTGAACGATATGGGCCTTAATTTCTGCTTTCCATCAGGTGGACTGAGAGCTCAGTTACCTTCGTCACATAAAAAAACAAATAATAATAATAATGTGAAAATCAAAACGCTAACTAAAATGGATAAGATACGTAAAGTGGTCAAAATCCTTAGGGGAATTTATGAGAATAAATAAATATCACAATTTGTACACATTGTGTCGTGAGCACTAAGCGAGAATGTGCTGTTAAAGTACAGGCAGAATTCCAATAAAATATTTGTCTCTCAAAATTCAGGTGGAAGCAGTGAACAACTGTCAATCGGGCAGATCAAAATGAATTCAATAAATCCTGTGCCAGTTTACATCAAATATACATCACTCAATGCTCTGTTATGGAATCCGATGCTGTGAAGGGTGCCATTAAATTGGTACTTCCAGGGAAAAAGGGACGTTAGAGAAGAAAAATAAAATACTTCATTTAGGCAGGTTTAAGGTGCATCAGTAAAAATAAGACAAAGTATAAACTGACTTTGACGTCTTTGACACATATCGTAAAACATGTTGATAGATATATTTTTATGCTAATACTAATAAATATCAATAATTTTAAATCAAAATGTATGTATGTGAACTCAAGGTTTTAAGTAGGTGGGTAAATCCACAAGACTGTAACGAGAGTTACCAATTCTTTTGTATGTTCTCATATTAATTAAGTACATTTAAGGGCCCACATATCTACCTACAGGGCTAGGCTAGACGTACGGAAACTCAACTTTGGTTAATTAATTTTAAAACATACGAAAGAATTGGTAACTCTCGTCACAGTCTTGTGGATTTACCCAGGTGATAAAACCAAGATTGTGATCTACAAGTACGGGAATAGGAAATAATCCAAGTTGTTGTTGTTTACTTTTTTTTTGTTTTTTACTGATGAACATGAATAGTATAATTGACAATAAAAATTAGTGACCACTTTTAAAATACAGGGTATAACAAAACTAGTGGTGATCCATTGAAGTACCCATTCAGTTTCTTATTGTATTTCAGAAAGAGTTGGAGAAAAAAACATATTTTTCTTTGGGTTAGCGTAGTTAAAAAACAGCGTCATAAAAAAAATGTTTCGCGCTAAAATATTTTTCCCAGATTTTCCTTATTAGAATACAATTCTGCTGGAAAAGTTGTTATGTTACATTTCCAATACAGATATTTTACTACAATGCATAAGAGTAGATACTTATATGTTTTTTACAACTAACAAGTATAAAACTGTGTAACAAATAGATTAATCTCGTCAAAACTGATGATTATAATTATGACTATACGGTAATGGATCTTAATTCACACGTCATAAAGCTTTTTCACCTTTAAGAACACAATTAGCGCAAAATTAAAAAAAAAAAAACTTTAGTTTTATACACGTTTGATGATAAATTTGCACTAAATTTCAATAAAAACCCAGTTTTCGTGTTAATATTATAAACTATAAGCGATGGTTTAAAATAAAAACGAAGATCAAGCTTCAATTCCCACAGATATCGTACATGACCTACTTGGCGTTACAAATCTGACTGCGATTAAGGTTTTTGTCACTCTACTTGGGTGACCCTAAAAGATAAAATGCCATATAACTATTTTATCCTAAGATCCCACTTACCCAGGTGTTACTCCTCGAGGTTGAGGTAAATATAAATCCGTATCGGTTGCGTGTCAAGGGCGCAGCTGACATCTGTCAAACCGGAAACTGGGGCGCGCCATCTTTTACGTAACCAGTCAGTTTTAATATTTTATAGCTTCGTGCTTTAGGTACAAAATCCATGGTTAACCAGCTAACCCGGGGTTAACTGATTAAAAAGTTTATAAATTTTTTACAAAAGAAAGAAAGAAAAAACGTTTATTCGAGACACAGTAGAAACAAAACAAAACAGTAAACACGAAATTTTGTCTCGAAATGGCCAAAACTCAGCAAATAAATAAATAATAATGCAAAACTTAAACAAATCAAACCTCAATCTCAATTACTTGTAAGGCTTGTCTTATGAAGGTGCATGCAGACCAAACGAGCATTCGCTATTCTAACCCCCTACTCTACGAAATTCGATCGTTACACAAAACGTGATTAGTTGATTTCGTAGAGTGGGGGATAGAATTGCAAATGCTCGTTTGGTCTGAATGCACCTTGAGACTTATAGATACAAATATATTTTTTTACAACTATTGCACCTATGAAATAGGAGCCCGATCTGTAACATTTTTAATAACAATGTCTCCCTAAGCTAAATTAATATTTTTAATGTTGTTTTTTTATTTATTTTTAGTTTTCAGGTTGATTGAAAAGATTCCCTTCTTAATGCACGTCCTTCCTTACCATTTACATTGTTCTCTCCGTCTTCCTCGCACATCCTACCATCTTTCTCTCGTACTAAAACTCCCTTCCACTAAATCTCCTTACATTCAGATTTTATACATATTTTCATTCATCATCATCATCATCATATCAGCCGAAAGATCCACCGCTGAACATAGGCCTCCCCCAAAGATTGCCACAATGACTGGTCCTGCGCCACCCGCATCCAGCGGACTCCTGCGACCTATATCAGGTCATCGGTCCACCTTGTGGGGGGCTTACCCACGCTACGCCTTCCGGTACGTGGCCGCCACTCAAGGAAGAAGAATGATGAGTATGGATTTATCATATTTTCATTACAGTTTCAGTATTCGTGAAATTATAATTCGGAAACCTAAAACGGGTTCCGCAACTCTGTATTATGCACTGCTAGAAATTCACTTCAATGCTATAGCTAAGGATTATTATCTTATAAGCAAATTCGAGTGAATAGTTAAGTGGCTGAGACGGTTACTATCCGTACCCTTACTTCAGGTAGCTAAGTCAATCCTAATACCTTTAGGAACTTAATTTCAGTAAATGTTACTGAATTGTCAGTCAATAAATTTAAGAATTTTGTAAAACGTAAACTTATATCTAAAGCTTATTATTTTTTATTAGTACACAAGACTACATGAAGGATAAAACACCGTGGGAGTAATTTAGGATTTAATTATTAGTTTGTTAAAAAAGTCATGACATTCAATTACGATAACTTACGCTTGGAGACCTTGTACATCTCCAAACGTGCATTATATAATGTTATTATTATATACCCATTCGGAGAGAAACCTTTACTTCTCTATAAATTATTACGTATAAATGTTCTGACTTTTTAGAGACTTTACATCTCTTGTTATTATTATTATATTTCAATTTATTTAAAATCAATTTCATGTTTTTTTTTAATGCATTTTAGTTGTAAGTTGTACCATAATTGTTTGAAAAAATAAGTCCCGCCAAGTTTCTTACCGGTTCTTCTCGGGTCAGCGGTGTAGGGTTAGAACCGGAAGTAGTTTTTATACTTAGACGATTCAAAAGAGTTTGTTGGTATTCCAATTTGAAAAAAGAATTATTTGACTTTGACTTTGACTTACTTTGGAACTTAATCGGGTACACTAATACCTACTTGTCCGTACAGCCCGTGAAACCATTTTCCTGTTATTTGATTTTCTTGTCCGTCCAGCCTAGGCAAGATGAGTCAAACTCAAAATCATGTTATAAGTCTTTCCGGTGGACATTTTAAAAGTTAAGGGCTATGAGAGTTAATTTTCTTATTAAACCCTTATTCTCAATTTAAAGGCACTCCTTTTCTATTGAATTGTATAATAAAAATCACGACTACACTCCTACCCAGTTGCTTACTATTGGCCACAGGAAAGAGGGGCTCTACAGTTCAGCTGAACACGCACTTTTTCTTTCATGTGGTCGATAGTTAACAGCCTGTGGACAGGTAGTAATTAATGATTTTTATCATACAACGCAATTAAAAAGGAGTACGTCTTAATGAAGATAAGGCTTTCATAAGATAATCAAGCTTTATAGGCCTTCACTTTTAGATTGATTGTTGACTTAGGTTGTTGATAACTTACGACCATAATAATGTATGGAAATGTTCACGTGACTTTTTTCGTACGAGGCTGTCATTTTCATACATCTATTCGTTCTATTACTCATCGCTTATCGTATACGATTGCAGAATGGGACCTTGTCTAGGCCTGCAGGTTTTTTTTAGATGCACGCTGTCCGCGGAGCATCCACAATTTTCCACAAAAATGCATGTATCTTCTAAAGGTATAATTTTAGAGGAAACTATATGGTCTGGCTATGTACACAGTACAATATTAGTACACAATGACGCAATATTCCACGAGATGCCACTTTAATGAACTATGTATCCTTCAAGTCTTACAGCTCCTATTTTCTCATTTGCTACTACTTTTGTTACCAAATTCTTACCAGTTAAAAAGAAGAACGTTTCATACAAACATTTTGGGACATTTACGCTAATGTAGTGGATCTTGCTCAGAATCATTGACTCTAGCAGCCTACCTTATCAAAAAACGATTTATTTGAAAATTGCACACGCAAACTAAAACTAAAATTTAGTGAAAACTCATAGTAATAATACTGGAAAGACACGGAGAAGTTTCGTCCACGATTCATATTTAATACCTCAATCCAGGCTCCGCTTTGCATAAGAGATGGTCCCTGGCGAAAATTGCCAGTTAGGTCAGGGGTTACGGGAAATGTCATTTAGACTATTTGGAAGGTGTGTTTTAGCTTTTAGGTTCTCTCATAAAAACTTATAAAGTACAGTTAATAAAATAAGTGAAAAACAAGGTATGAATTTTCATGTGATGAATATACATAGTTCACATAATTCCGGAGTAACATTAGTGGTCATACATTTCCATGAATAGGTATTTTCTAGGGAGCTATGGTTGGAATTAGTATTATAAAATTTATACATTATTATTATTACCTGTTCAGGCAACAATTGGGAATGTAGATTTAGGGTGGATCGATTTTTTTTATTTTCTATTTAAATAATCTTTTCGAATCGATATTCTGTGGCTAGAGTAACAAAAAATATTATTGCGATATTTATTTATTTTGGACCCCATTTAGAGGCCCGAAGATCGCCTTATTTCTAAGGTTTTTGAAGGAAACTCAAATGAGTATGGATATATTATATTTTACTTTTACTTTTTAACATTATATTGATTTTCAACTTTGTGGCTTTTGCGGCAGTGGGTACTTCCCGAATGATTATCGGAAAAAGATATATACTCGTATTATTGAACATGTTACTTTTTAGAGAGGTTATTCCTATAGGGCGGCGTTTCTAAAAATCGTAAAAAAAGGATTTTCGTCCACACATGTAATGAAAAACATTTTTTTTACAGATTTTTGGAATAGGAATGATGTTGGTAAAAAGTAACATTCTTTATCAATGTATCATATTCCGAATTTCAATTGTGCAAATCGTAAATTTATGACAAACAATGTTATTTTGTTTCTACATAAAAGTAAAACAGAAAATATCCACCCAGCTATCAGCTATCACCGCCGGGCGAGTTACGGCGATCAGTGTCTCTTTTTTTTTACACGGGAGTGCGTATCTTTTGTTCGTGTTTATAGCCCATAGTTCATAACTTAGTAGCTCGCGGTAAGACCGGTGCCTTCTGGTCTTATATAAAAATATAGAAAATTAAGTTTAAGTAACTTTAACATCTTTGGAGGAGGCCTATGTTCAGGAGTGGACGTCTTTCGGCTGACAAGATGATGATGATGATGATGGACTCTAACATTCTTTACATGGCTGTGACACACAAATCACAAATCTATATGAGTTATACCCACATAGCAACATGATATAAACGGTACCACAACCACATGTTAACTCAAAATAGAAGGTACTGTTTTTATTTAATTTCCTGAATTTGCTCACAGGCATTTTCGCTACTTTATTTACAG
The DNA here is from genome assembly GCA_025490895.1 of Thaumatotibia leucotreta. Lineage (NCBI taxonomy): Eukaryota > Metazoa > Arthropoda > Insecta > Lepidoptera > Tortricidae > Thaumatotibia > Thaumatotibia leucotreta. Next base: position 18,322 of record JALPQI010013577.1, on the reverse strand, counting down.
TACCAACATTGGATCACGGCACAATATCATAATGGCACGTATATTTACCAAGTCCGTGTTTGATCTACAATATCAATATTATTTAATTTGAAATAAAAAGGGATTCACATAGTAAAATTTCATAATCATCAGCCTATGTTAGTCCGCTGCTGGACGTAGGCCTCTCCTATTAACTATGCGTATAGACGCATTAGGAGGTAAATGCCCATAATCGCCACGCTGGGCAAGCGGATTGGCAATCGCAGTAATGTGTCCACTATGATGAAGCTGCTGCCCATCATCAATCTTGTAGAATGGTCAGTGACACTATGATCCCTTAGTCGGCTCTTACGACACCCACAGGAGGAGTTGGGGTGTTGACAAATGTATTCTTACTGCCGTCACCACACGTCAAAATAAAATAAAATAGTAAAATTTACCTTGTTTTTTGATGACGATTTTCTTAGACATTTCTATTATTTTAATTTATTCATTCGCATTAATTGGGTAATTACTAGACATATTATTTTATTAGCTCGTCAGTTACTTAAACATAACATTTTCGATAATAATGTACTACGTATTTTTATTACCTATACGTTCTGTATTTGTCTTAAGGTGCGTATAAACCAAAAGAGCATTCGCTGTTCTAGCGCCCGTTCTACGAAATCAACCAATCACGTTTTGTGTACCGATCGAATTTCGTAGAGTGAGAGGTAAGAACAGCGAATGCTCTTTTAGTTTGAACGCACCTTTAGTTGCAACTCAAAGTTATTCATTGTATTATAATATACCTACGTTAACGCTGTAATCCATGAACAATTGAACATACAGACAAAGTATCCGTCACTTCAAATTATTACTGTTGTTTTTTCAAACTAGTAATGAGAAAAACATCGAAATTTATTTGACAACGCAAAATTAAAATACTTAACATTTAACAGTTAATTTCAAATGAATTTGTGAGCTACGAAGCATAATCAATGAAAAGCGACTAAGGCTCGATTTCGCCAAAATTTATTTGAAGAATAACACTTACTCTCGGATAGTACTCGTATTTAATGTCAAAACTCCATAGGAATATGACACTAGTATCTGACAGTAAGCGTTATTTTATGAATAAAATTTTGTTAAAATCAGGCCTGAAATGTTACTAAAAAATCGAAATTAAACGACTCAATATTAAAAAAAAAAACAATCTTTCATTCACTCCGTATACCTATGTATTTTTTACTGTTTTGTTACTTACTCAATCAGAGCTCTACCTATTAACTAAATGACACCTAATACAGTCATTTGTACTTGATTCAAGTGAAGGATCTAGGTAATGCTTCCAAATAGGCGCTCGTCTAAGAATATGTGGTACTTTAGACCCCTAAAGGGCCTAATGGGGGGGATAATAGTGGCTCTGGTTTACAGCTAGCACTTAGTTTTGATGGATTTTATCATACTAGTTTAATAAAGATTGATTGTGATGAACTCTTTACGAAATATTTTGTTACATGTTTAATAAATAAATCATCACACAAATCGACCTAGTCCCACGGTAAGTTCAATTAAGGCTTGTGATGAAGGTACCAGGCGACGATATATATAATAGATAGATACATACAGATACTTAAATACATAGACAGCCATGACCGAGGAACAAATATTTGTGGTAAACAAATACACAAATAATGCTCTCGCCGGGATTCGAACCCGGAACCTCCAGCTTCATAGGCAAAGTCACTACAGCCTAGGCTATGGAGGCTGTCAACATATATTTTTAAAAAAGCCTCTGTGATGATAGCAGACTGTATAACTTGGACATAATTTGTAACAATGTAATATAAATTACTAGAAAAAGATAAGAGGCTTAATCTATCAATGTCGACTTCGACAAAAACCGTTCATTGAATCCTAATAAAATCACTTCAAGAAATTGAAGTGAATTAAGGCTCAATGAACTGACACAATCGGGTAGTAACAACGAATTCTATACGAAAAAATCTCGTCAATATCTGTCGAAATCTTTTCCCCAAATTAAAACGAACTATTACAAATACCTAAATAGGTAATATTGTAATATTCTTGCAGTGCAGAAAGGTAACGCCGCCAGCATTATGGGCTCCATGCCGCAAGCGGACCTGCTGGAGGGTGCGTTCTTTTTATAATAGGTTTTTATATTTGTAGGTAGGTTTAGTTTTAATATTATATTTTTAATTTTAATTTGTTCTTTTCTTTTGTAATTCTTTGTTTATTTGTATGGAATAAATAAATTAATGAACCTTAGAGAAGGTAAATAGTTAATCCAACAAAAAAGCGCTCAATTTTCAAATAGCTTCTTGCACTTAACCTTTTCACCGTCAGAAGTCGACGGAATATGATGAGCTTTAAGGCGTCCCGCGTGAGTTCCTACTGCATTGGCGTAGCTGTCGGCCAGTGCTGTCATTGGCATCGTAGGCACGATTTTCCGTTGTTGTCTATAGCCAACTGTGGCAGTGAAAAGGTTAACATCTTCCATTCCTCAATTAAATCTGTTCCAGAAAAACCGGTAGGAAATACAAAGACTGAACGACGGCCGAAATGACGCAGTGTTTGACGTCAACAAGTCCTATTGTAATTGTTAAGGGAGAAATAAACAAGGCATCCCCAACTCCTCCTGCGGGTGTCGTAAGAGTCGACTAAGGGATTGAAGTGTCGCTGATCATTATTTGATAAAAGATGGATGATGGGCAGCAGCGTCATCATAGTGGACACATTACTATTTACCTCCTAATGCGTCTATACGCGTAGTTAATAGGGGAGGCCTACGTCCAGCAGTGAACTGAGATAGGCTGAAGATGTGTAAAACAGCAGCGTCATGAATAAGAGTGACCAATTTATTGCGACCGCCAACCCAGTTGCTCAGCGTGGCGACGCATGGGTAATTGGGTATTTTACCTCCTCATGCCTCAACAGTCTCAACACGTATGGGTAGTAGGGAGGCCTTTGTCCATTAGTGGACTGCTACAAACAAATAAAACATGGAAACCACACGTCATACTAAATTGCCTTTCAAAAACGGTCCTAAATTTTAGTTGACAAGTTTCACCTCATCTTCAATGCATCACGGTACTGAATTTCAATGACAACCTATAAAATCTTAAGCCGTCATTTAAAAATAGTTATAGTCCATTAAGTTTTGATTGGCTATATTATACAAACATTTGTCTAAGATGTTGCGCCGATATATGCGCGGTGTTAAGAAAGGCGCTAATGTCCTGACCATCTTGGCACAATTGAACAATTGTTTTCGGGGGCATTTTTGAGCTGGCGTTACACGTCCATGTTATAATTATATGGTCGCAGGTGGACTGATACATACTGATCATGTGATTAAACTGTATTTTCGCAAAATCGTATTGCGAAAATACAGTTTTTGTGCCTTGCATACTTTGTTTTCGGACATGATCGTGACAAAAGGAAATAAATCAAGAGAGGAACAATGAATTAGAAGAAAAACACCTCATTTCTTACTTGTTTACGGCTCGGAACAACAAACATGATGTTTTTATGAGTCTAATGATATCATTCAGATTATCATTGAGTAGTTTATTTTAGGACTGTAGATTGATTTAGCAATAAAAAATGAGAGCTGTATTTTATAGCAAGTTTCTGAAGGTTGTTATCAAAGAAGAAATAACCTAGTTCAGAAGAAATACTAGTGAGTTTTTTTGTTGAATATCTATTTTTATATATGTTTAATATATAGTAGTTATAGTATATAGAAGGCGCAGAGTGGGTAGAACCACCTCAAGGTCGACTGATGACTTGGTAAAGGTCACAGGAGTCCTCTGGATGCGGGTGGCGCAGGACGCGGTCATTGTGGCAATCTTTGAGGGAGGCTAATGTTCAGCAGTGAAAATCTTTCGGCTGATATGATTATAATTATGATGATAATAGTAGTGTGACTGTTAAAAAACAAATCAAAAATATTTAACCAAATAATTTGGTTTGGTCCACAAAAACTTCCTAAAGTGTTTACAGAAATTAAGCTAAACGGGAAATATTGACCCATTTAAATTAACGAATTCATTGCCATCAAAACGTACTAAGTCGAAGCATTTCACAATACACTTACTACTTTTTTCTACCAAACTACAGGCAGTTCGACCCGCATCTAATTTGCCAAATAAATGAACGAGAAACAAAAGGAACGAAGAGACAATGAAGCTCAAAATTGGAAGTGGGTATTGTTTTGTTTGAAAATGAGGTCGAAATTGGTTTCAACACGGAATTTTCTCTAAACTATAAAGTAAATAATGCAAGCAGCAACCTTTAAAAAAAACTTTTTTCTGAAATAACGTAGGTTCTAAAATGTGTAACAATAAAAATAACATAAATCCCCTGCTAGTTACGAAATAAAACTATGACAACGGATAAACTCGCGTATATTAACTAATTTTAACTTCATTCCGACGTTTCGAACAGTTTACAGGGTTCGTGGTCTGCGGATGACTGACAATGGAGGAAAGAAAGATCTACCTCCATCAAAATAACAAAGATAAGTACAAAACTACCCACCAAAGAAAAATATACTAAACCACAAACAATAAATTTTAAGGGTGGATGTACAATTGTACAGTCAGCTGCAGGGATGGTTATCTCTGCAGCTGACTGTACGTACTAACTTTGCAAATTAAGCTAGTTATTCATTATAATTATTTTAAGAAAGAAGACAAGAGACAAAAAAAATATATACGCGAGTTTATCCGTTTTCATAGTTTTATTTCATGTGTAATCCTCGCGGTAACCGAAGAAAATACCCCTGCTAGTTATTTATATTTATTTGTAAATATTAGAGCACTTAAATAATGTTTATACAATCTGGTCGTGTTTAGACAGCACATCACTTAAAATTTCGTTTTAGTCTTTCCACGGCAAATCGGTTTATGTAACACATGGCATGATCATTCTTTCTTCAAATGTGAACTCTTTTGGTAACTATACAGTGTTCAGTTTTGCTGTAATAATTTTCGTAAACACGCAGTTTTTAAATGTTACGGTTAAAATGAACTGTTTTGGAAATAATTCAGGAAGTTCAAAACTATATTCCGGCGTGTTAAAGTCTAGTGGCGTACAGTCCTATTCATTCTTACTTATATGTATGAACTGGTAACCAAGTTTCAAGCCTTCAATTTTTTATTCCCATAACCACATTTTTTGCCGAAATTAGAAGACCGGAGGCAATATCGAAGTCACCTCTATTTTTCGCACATGAAAACGCTTTATTATAATAAAGTTCACAACTCATTCCTACAGAAATTTGCATTAAATAGTTATACAAGTGATAAGCTAGATGTATGCCAGCCTCCGTAGCCTAGTTGGTAGTGACCCTGCCTACGAAGCTGGAGGTTCCGGGTTCGAATCCCGGCGAGGGCATTCTTTGTGTATTTATTTATCATAAATGTTTGTTCCTTGGTCATGGCTGTCTATGTATTTAAGTATCTATATGTATCTATCTATTATATATATCGTCGCCTGGTACCCACGTCACAAGCCTTAATTGAGCTTACCGTGGGACTAGGTCGATTTGTGTAAGATGTCCCAAGATGTTTATTTATTTATTTGTTTATTTATTTATTTATTTATTTATTTATGTGAAGCGTGTTGGGCACTTGACTACAATATAATTTACGATGAGAGAGGGGAGAATTTAATAGTCGATTTTTAAGCTATATAATGTATGTAAAACTGTGTTCATCATCATTATCATCAGCCTATCTCAGTTCACTGCTGGACTTAGGCCCCTCCTATTAACTATGCGTGTAGACGCATCAGGTAGTAAATGCCCATAATTGAGACACTGGGCAAGCGGATTGGCGATCGCAGTAAAGTGTCCACTATGATGACGCTGCTGCCCATCATAAAACTGTATTTAAGGTACAAATAGTAATACAAGTATAAGCAATCACATCCATAAATTTCCCCATATCTGTTCTTACATCGCGAAAATGAACATACTTATTTATGGCTCGATAGCAAAACTTTACACTGGAATTACTGTTAACAACTGGTAATTTTCACTCAAATTTATTGCCAATAAAGATAATAAATGAAGCGTGTAAATTACGATATAATTGGATGAATAATGAATCTTTTTTATTATTATGTCGAGTACGTATACGTATAGAATTGTACATCCGTATAGTTACCTGTTTCTATATTAGCGTTCTGGGAGGCTAACATTACCTCTTAAATGCGATTCAGTTTAGGTTCCGCTTGTCAATTCATGATAGCCTGATCTCCACCGAACCTCTGCGAGGGCAGCGGCAGCAGCAGAGGCGGCCGAAAAATCCAACTGGGAAAATACAGTGGTCTCGGCGCCGAATATAATTTAGTTCCTTTCGGCGTCAAGACCTTTGGTCCGTGGGGTTCTAGCGTTACGAGTCTCTTCAAAGACCTATCGAAGAGACTTAGAGACGCCACGGGAGACCCAAAGGCTGGCAGCTTCCTCGCTCAACGCATTAGCTTGGCAATCCAGCGAGGAAATGCTGCCAGCGTCCTGGGTACCATGCCGCAGGGGCCTGTTTTAGATTAATTTTAGATTTGATTTAGTTTTAATTTAGATACTATCTAGTTTTAGTTTAGTTATACTTTTTCAATTTAATTTTGTATGTACCTAATTGTAGTTTGTTTATTTTCTAATAAAATTTATGATAGTTAATACTATAATATTAAGGCTCAGTGGTTTAAACGTTTGACTTTCAATCCGGAGGTCGTGGGTTCCTGGCTCGTACCAATGAGTTTTTCCGAAACTTATGTACGGAATATCAAATGTTATGTTATTTACCATTAGCTTTCGGTAAAGGAAAACGTCGTGAGGAAACCTTCATACATCCATCATTAAGATAAATGAGAATCACGTTTGCGAAACTTTCAATTGCCGAATATATTATTTTATTACCATTCTCGTCATCGTCCATAGGTAAATAGAAGTCGTATCATGTCCAGAAGTGGATATTGTGGGTAGGGTCTCACAGATTGCAGATGCATTGCCAACATGTTAGTCATTGCATATACCGGGTGGCCCATTCAAATCGGTCAGTATGGGAAAGTCTGAAACTATAAGACATACGAATATTTGTTCTTAGGAACCATGTCATCGATTTTAAAAATAATGAAAACTACGTTGATAAATATAAAAAAAAAATTCTTATGATTTACACAACAAACACCTAGTAAAATAAATTTAAGTATATGAAAACAATATGTTCTATATGAAAACAATGAATTCCTTTCATTTTAGACATCATGTTTCTTAGAGACATTAACAGCTTAAGACCTACACAAACGATATCTAAATAAAAATAGTGTAAGTTTTTTTTTTTTCAAAACAACCGGGTTCGATTCCCTAGCTGGGTACAGTTTTTTTTTTCAAATGTATGAATGCAGTTTTTCTTTTTATCAAAATCGGTGACATAGTTCCTAAGAACAAATCTTCGTATGCCTTATAGTTTCAGACTTTTCCATACTGACCGATTCGAATGGGCCACCCTGTATATTATGAAGCACTGCATTATACAGTAATGTGACTCTGCTGCCCATCAAAAAAAAAAATGAATTGCCAGTGTCACTTCAATCCCTTAGTCGACTCTTACGACACCCACGGGAAGAGTTGGGGTAATGACAATTGTATTATTGTTGTTACCACACCGCATTGCATAATAGGGATGATGACTGTAGTTAAAATAAATGATTTAACATTATGCACGACATAATACATGAAGAGATTATTACTAAGATGTCGATTGCAGTAATTTTTGTACAGAACTTCTATTTAATAAATTGAAAAGAACTTAAAAGAGTGGGTCATTTGGCAGTACTCAAACGTGACGTCACTTTTGAGTATTTCATATATAAAATTCTATAGCGGTGATCATTTTGACAGTTTGAAAAAAGATGCTGATTTGACTTGCCAGTCATCATGCCTATTGTATCATTTATATTGTTACTTTTTAAAACATGAATGATACACGATGTTATCAGTGTATCAGTAACAACATCTAACTCTAATCTGCTGAAAGAATAGGCCACTTGAGATTGAGTTATGTAAACTCTAGATTCAGGAAATAAAACAACGTTTATCGTGCTAAGATTTATGTTGAATCATATATTTCAGCTAGATTAGATCAAATTGTGTCAATTTGGTAAACGGGCATTTTCACATTTAGAAACTTCCATTTAGCGTGAGAATAAAAAAAGTTTAGTTGCAGTCAGCTTTGTAAAGACTACTCATCATCACAGGCCTTTGCGTCTATTGCAGACGATATACACATTGCTGTTTTGACAACGGGTTTGGTGACTGTGGAGGCCAATTCGCGAACGGCACGACCTGCCACATTTTTGGCAGGGAAAACTCATACCACCTGAGGTTACAGTCTCTGTTTGCTTTTTACTAGACTACTAAGTAAGATATATTTAAGAATTTAAACTTAATCGGCGTTTTTATATGAGGGGTTCACGGAAAGAACATGTCTAGTCAATTCAAATTACAGAAAGAAAAACCACCATACTTTTAACAGAATAAGGTGTGAATTTGTCCTGATTTTTTTAAGCACTGGACATGTTTTTTCCGTGGACCCTTCATATTATAATATTGCATATACCTAATTTACAAAATTAACACCAAAATTGGGATTTTTTTGAAATTTAGAGCTTATTGTCGTAACAAACGTTACTGCAATTCAGATTTTTTAATCTCACGCTATTTGGGTGTCCCGAAAAGTGATACAGCTCAACGTCCTTTAAAAAAAATGATTTGTTATTATCTTTCTTATAATTTATTTAAAATTTAGAAACCTACAGGAGGACTTACATAGATACCAATTTGTACACGACTGACCTGACAATATACATCAATCTCGTGGCCAATATCCGCTGTTCGATCAACTGAGCGAATCGATCACAATATAAATATTACCAGTTTATTGGTACTTGGAAACTTAAATGGAAGTGGGCAGTAGGCTTATGATGGTACCGTGTTTAATCGTTTATTGTGGTTGCCGTCAGGTTCTAATTCTAACAAGTATGTAAGTGCAAAAGTGATGCGTAGCACGATAAATAGATAAAACGGGACCATCATAAACCAGGTCACCTGGCAAGAATGAGCAACTAACTTAAGAGAATTGAAATTAAGTAAGTCAGTTGTCGTATCTATGTAGTAATGACCTGTTCAAATAGAGAAGACATATGTTTATTGGTACTTGGTAACTTAAATTAAAGTGGCCAGGTCACCTGGCATTAAATTGATAAAAAAGTAAGTCACCAGTCGTATAGCTATGTAGTATTTTTTTTTTATTACATTAAACAACAAAGTGTACCACAATACAAATAATTCGCCGAACTGCGGAGCGGTTTGTTGGCGATGTGCGGAGCAGTTTGTTGGCGAAGACCTGTTCAAATATGTACATGTCGATGATGGTATCCGCTTTCGGTAATTATTCTATTCGCCCTAGGCAATCTAGAATCTGCGAAAAGTGCTGGCGGCTATGTGCAAGTCACGTCAATATACAGTATATATCACCTCGTAGAGCCAAGAAAGAAACCCATTAATATTTAGATCATACTGAACAACTTTTACTATGAGACCAAACTCGAATTCGCGAGAAAAAAAAAATTACTCTCCCATGTAACGTGTTCATGATCACACAATCAAAATGTATGAAACTGTCAATTTTTTTTTCGTGAATTCGGGTTTGGCCCCATAGTAAAAGTTGTTTAGTATGATCTAAACCTTAATGGGTTTCTTTCTTGGCTCTACGACGTGATACATACTGTATATCATGTACCTTCATTTTCTGACAAAACTCTAGTAGGTACCTACTGAAGTCAATTAACTGTGTTCAATTTTAATACTGTGGTAAAGTCGGAATGCTAGAATTCTGTTTCAGGATATGTCGATTGAGTCGATTCTAATTAATAACAACATGGACGGATAATCATGCGAAATTCGAACACCATCTCCATGCTACAGACAATTATTACGAGTATCTTACTATATCTATTATCTATTTATACCATTACTGTAGGCTTATACCTAATATACCTACATCTAATTACGATGGTATTGAAAAGTAAACTTTGCGCGTGCGTAAATTTCTCTTTTAAGGCACTTGCTATGAAAAAAGTCGTACGATACACGTGTAAAAACTTATTTTTGACTCGGGTGATTGTCGCCCTCGGTTCACTCGGCCTTCAACTTTCACTCTCGTCGAAAATTTTTTTTTGCACTTGCATCGAAATGTACCATTGTACGTCTCCTTTTCTGTTTCTCGAATTGACACTTAACTAGACAAAATAAATTACAGGGTGTTTTTTTTTCGACCGTTCAAATTCTACGTAGTGAATGTGTAGGTCATACTCACCAACTTTTACTATGGGGACAACGTCGAAATCGCGAAAAAAAAATCAGCTGTTTCATACAAATTGGCGGCATTACGCCGGCCGAAATGTATGAAACAGCTGATTTTTTTTCGCGATTTCGACTTTGTCCCCATAGTAAAAGTTGGTCAGTATGACCTACACATTCACTACGTAGAATTTGAACGGTCGAAAAAAAAACACCCTGTATAGTCATAATTTTACCACCTTATTCAAAAACGTATCATAACTTAACAGCTACCGTATTTTTTGTCCCTTTTGGTCTTATCAATTTATGTCTATAAGAGCGAGAGGGACAAACAATACTTAGCGGCTTATTAAGTTAGGAGACCTATATGAATAAGGGTGTTAGACTTTCAGCCCTCCAAATGTTAAACTGAAGGAGTTCCTATGGCAACTCTATTAACATACCTTTGTCTACCTAATATCATACGAAATGAGTTGCGGGCTGACGGAAAATGCAAATAAAACGGAACACCTATACTCGCACATTACATGAAGCGACATCCAGATTTCGTAAGAACATTTCTAGTTCGCTAAGGGACCACCTGTTGGTTGCATTATCTTGCTCCGTGCCGGGAGTTCACGGGAGCGAGGATAGTGCGTGTCTTGGTAGTTCCAATGTGTTGGCATAGATGGCGCTGAAATGAATTTTCTTGGAAAACTTTTGGGAGTTACCTATTAGGGAGGTAGGTAGGTACAGGTAAATTCACGAAAGCTGGCACGAATGGATCGAGTATGTGACAGAAAGTATCTATGTGTGGATGTCTTAATGACAGTAGATACAGGTTGGTAAATTTTGTATACTCGTAGGACGACCGCATACACACAACCATATTGAACCTTAAGACGACGGCTATCAGCGAAAAATCATCATATCAGCCAAAAGACGTCCACTGCTGAACATAGGCCTCCCCCAAAGATTGCCACAATGACCAGTCCTGTGCCACCCGCATCCAGCGCACTCCTGCGACCTTCACCAGGTCATCAGTCCACCTTGTGAGGGGCCTATCCACGCTGCGCCTTCCGGTACGTGGCCGCCACTCGAGAACCTTCCCGCCCCAACGGCCATCGGTTCTACGCGCAATGTGTCAGGTAAAAATATAATATTCATACCTTCAGGAAACTTTACATAGCCAATTACTTATAGCCTGGCGGTTATGGGTATTTGCCTCCTAATAGGTCCTCACGCATAGGTAATAGGAGAGGTCTTTGTCCAGCAGTGGATTTCAATAGGCTGATGATGTATGTTGTGATGATACATAATTATAGTGTTTTATAGTGTGTATGTTTATTTGTTTATCTTGTAGAGAAAAAAGTTTGCAAACATTTTAAAAGTTAAAATAAAACTGGTGATTACAGTCCGTAACCAACAATTGGCGTATGGTGACGGTAGTAAGAATACATTTGTCACCACCCCAACTCCTCCTGCGGGTGTCGTAAGAGTCGACTAAGAGATTGAAGTGTCACTGACCATTATTTGATAAAAGATTGATGATGGGCAGCAGCGTCATCATAGTGGACACATTACTGCGATCGCCAATCCGCTTGCCCAGCGTGGCGATTATGGGCATTTACCTTCTAATGCGTCAATGCGCATAGTTAATAGGAGAGGCCTACGTCCCGCAGTGGACTATGATAGGCTGATGATGAACCAACAATGTCAATATTATATTGTTAATGTGCGATTGTGCTTCTCAATTACCTCAAGCCAGTTTATACCGAAAATAACTTTGAAAAGTAGCACCTGGCACAAACATAAGGCAGATGTCAGACTAGTTAGCAGCAATAGGGTTGAATATTCACGTCAATAATTGTTGTTATTGTTTTTATTTTCAAAACTTTACAATCTATACACCGTGTTTTTATTGATTTCCGTGAAATTGAATAGAAGCTTATTTAGGTCAAAAATAATCAATTTCTCTAGGAAACTAGTGTCTTAACACTTACTGTTATTGAGTTATTAATAAAATAAGTTTAATGACTGAACACGTGTATTGCAACCTATGTTACATCGTAATGTTACTTATTTTGACGTGTGCCGTCAGTCACCTTGCTTAGACAAGTTGCCAATCGCTAGCGCTTATCATCAATCGTAAACGAAAGGCAGCTAACTGTCTTTGTCGCACTAATATGAAAGAGTGACAGAGAGGGAAAACTACGATACGGTACTAAGCGCTATCGATTGGCAGCTTATCTATTATGTATGAAATCGAAAAAAAAAAAATTACGAACTTAACAAAAGCCGATATATCAGGCAACTTCTATTAATGTCCCAAGTAACCTGTCCAATATAACGGAAATCAATAAAAACGCGGTGTATACATAAATTAAATTTAACTAATCTAACTAGAGTTCAGAAAGAATGTTTATTAAATAGTGTAAATTTTTCAAAGGTTAGCTGGAAGGACACACTTATAGGGATAAGTCCGCCTTTGTACCTAAATGTCTTTATGCTTTTATTGTGTTGTAACTTATGCCGTGTACAAATACAGACTCTGCTTACTATCACGGATGTAGCACCATACCCAAAACGTCAGGACAATGTTTAACTTAAGTTTACGCGATAAAGTCCCATTTGTCACTAAAATATAACTATTAAATAAATTGTATGTACGAAAAACATGACATATTGTATTACAGTTTGCCCTAAGGTACCCACTGGTCCCACCAATCAGTTAGCGAGTGATAAGCTCGGCTATAACAATAAAAAGAGATAGCAATTGCTAACTCGTGTAAAGAAAAGAACTTCTGTGTAAAGAAAAGAGACAGCGATATTTGTAACTACTCGCTCGGCTAGTATCTACCTACTAGCTCAGCGGTGAACAAAATGTCACCGTCTCTTTTCTTTACACGGCAGCAATTATCTTTTGTTCATGTTCATAGCTGAGATAGCAAATGCTAATTCGCGTGTCGTCCCTGCTGTCCCCTGCACCAACTAAATATCTCTCAACTACCGTGCTGTCATCTGCATCGCTGACAATGCTGGGATGCAGCATGTCGTTTATGTGCAGCAAGAAAAGGGTTGCTGAGAGTACAGACCCCTGAGGAACACCGGCGTCAATGGCCATGAGGTCCGAAGAGCAACCATCAATGACTACTCTGATCCACCGCTCACTCAAGAAGTCAGATAGCCAGCTACAGAAGTCAGCAGGGATACCGTATGCAGGAAGCTTGCCGAGGAGACTTGCGTGCCAAACCCTGTCAAAAGCTTTCAAGACGTCCAGTTAAACAGCAAGGGCTTCGCCGTTCCTCTCGATGGCTTCGCCGCAGCAGTGCTTGACGACCGACCTTTTCGTAGTTCCAGTGCCTAAAGAAGGCAATCTTTCTAATTACTCGCTCCTCAATCGCCGGCGGTGTGACAGGCTCCTAACTGAATTATTATTCCGTATCTGACATAAAAACATCCATATTCATTTGAATCGTTAATACCTCTTTCCAGACTGGAATTCGAATGCGAAAACAATAATAACGGAATAAATTGATGACGTCACAGATCCATTTCGAAAAACCAAACTCACGGTTTTCACAACAATTTTAAAAATGATCTTAATGTTGATTGGAATAAAGTCGACGATGGAATGGAGTGTTCCAGAAAAATATTTTTAAATATTCCCTTTGCCTTTTGACTCGAATGACAAGCAATATTATTTGGAAAAATGTTCATATGGTAATCTGATAACAATCTTTTTGCTTTTGTATAATATAACTACCTACTTTTAATAATCAAAGCAAAGAAAAAGGCTCATTTTCAAGTTTGGTGAAAATTCATTTGTATGGGAACGTAAAGATCTTCGCACATTATAACAACTCAACTGCGACTCCCTTTATTACCGTTTGGTAGCCAAAGTTTCGTAGCCAGCTTCGAAATTGGAATAAAATCCCAATAGGGTTCGAATCCCGGCGAGGGCATTATTTGTGTATTTATTTATCACAAATATTTGTTCCTTGGTCATGGTTTTATGTATATGTATTTAAGTATCTATATGTATCTATCTATTATATACAGTGTGTGGCATACAACCGGGGAGAAAATTTAAACGGTGCATTAATAAGCTGATCAACAATCATTTTCACATATTGTAATTTAAAAAAAAAAACTTTTTTTGTAACTTTTTGTTCATATATTTTTCATTATTATGGGTTCATTTACTTGAATTAAAAGTTATCAATAACTTATCATTTTGGAATCATTGAAAAATGTACAATTTTTTTTTAAACCGTAACAAATTAGTGTAAAAATAATAACAAAATTATTATTATGACTTCGTACCTGGTATACTATCAAGATGTCTTGCGACTGACAAGCTACGACATCGTGATGCCAAGATCCAGTACTAAAGGTCCATAGCTTTGAATGACAATATCTCCAAACTTAACCACTTTGAAACACCGGGACATTTACAGGATTATTGCCGATAGTCTAAGGAGTCACTCATTTCATTTTTCTCCCGTGTTAAAGGCCACACACTGTATATCGTCGCCTAGTACCCACATCACAAGCCTTAATTGAGCTTACCGTGGGACTAAGTTGATTTGTGTAAGATGTCCCAAGATATTTATTTATTTATTTAATAGATAACTGGCTTTAAATCGGGACTTATCAATACCAATTTCTAACCAGGTTTGTACCAAATCCGGCTACGAGATGGGAAAGTTATTCAAAGTCAAAGTCAAACTATTATTCAAGTAAGCTTATTAATAAGCATTTTCGAATCGTCTGACATTGTCAAGAGATAAAAAAAATCTACTACTGGTTCTAACCCTACACCGTTCCTGAGAAGAACCAGTAAGAAACTCAGGCGGACTTATTTTTTCAAAGCAGTATAATAATACATCTTATTAAAATAACATGCATTAAAGAATTTATTACATAAAAGAAACGATTATTATAAACATTTTATAAAAAAGAGAAATTAATAAAGGATTAGAATAATAAACAAAAATAATTATTATTGTACAAGTTCACAATATTATTAAGCATCTATATTATCTATACTACTAGAGATGTAAAGGTCCTCTACCATATTTCCCATTTGGTAGCCAGCTACCAAATCTGGCTACCAAACGGTACTAAGGGCGACTCGACTCTAAAGCTAAATATTGAAATTTAAGCCCAGAATTATTGTGAGTTTCCTTATGCGAACTGCCATAGAGTGGAATGCCTTGCCCGAAACTATGTTTCCGCATGTGTACAATCTGAATATCTTCAAGGCAAGAGTGAATAGGTATTTCATAGGTAAGCATGCTTCACCGTAGACTGCATCATCACTTACCAGCAGGTATAATCGTGGTCAAACGTCAATCAATAAAAAAAAAAGTTCCGTATTAGATGTGACATCAATCGTCAACCAAGTCGCTAACCCGGAGTTAATTAGCTAACCTTAAATTTCTTAAGTGAGCCTTAAGTGTTTTAGTTTTAATTACAGCTCTAATATACAGGCGTATGCCACGAGTTAACGTGTTTTATAAATGACAGTCTGGCTTATAAATTATGTACTACTCTAAAAGTCTGTTTGAATGAGTTTCGAATTCAAGTCACAAGTATTTAATACTTGATATAACTTATTTCGTTTCGCTAACTTTAAGCTTAAGGTGGCGCAATGCAAAAAACGACTGTGATTTAGTAAGTATTCATATTTACATGAAAATGTGCATACGTATCTACTTTCAAATAGCCATTGCGCTAAATGTATAAATAAACTGTACTTAATGCAGAAATCACGTAGTAAAACATAGAGGTTTCTTTATTAAAGTTTTTTTATCATTTTATTTATAAATCAAATCTAAATAAATGAAATCTAACTAATCTACTTAACCTAACCTATATCTAAGATTGGCCCTTGTGGCATTGTACCGAGGATGCTGGCGGCATTTCCTCGCTGTATCGCAATACTGATGCGTTGTGCGAGAAAGTCGCCAGCTTTTCGGTCTTTAGTTACGTCAACCAGACGTTTCGCGATCTCAGCAAACAATTTGCGTGCGCTGGAGCCCCATAAACCTAAAGTTTCTAAGTTTTTTTATATTCATTTACTACCAAAATTCTACCTATTCAAAACCATATAGATGCGTATATTTTATGTAGGTACCTAACTAGTAACAACGTGAATAACTAGGATAAATAAATAATAGTTCAATATTTTGGGACATCTTACACAATTCGACCTAGTCCCACGGTAAGCTCAATTAAGGCTTGTGATGTGGGTACCTACCAAGAGACGATATATGTAAAATAATATATAGATACTTAAATACATTTTAGACAGCCTTGGAACAATATTTGTGATCAATAAATACATAAATAATAAATAAATAAATAAATAGTGCCCTCGCCGGGATTTGAACTACCTCCAACTAGATGACGGGGGCTGATAAAATTACACTGACTAATTGTGAGTGAGTTCAGTAAAACGCCCCACTTTGTCGTTTGCCATAAAGCCGCTTTGTCAGTTTATTCATATGAAGATACAAGGAAATCTCGTCTTTATGGTAAGCGACAAAGTGGGACGTTTTATTAAAATAAAAACTAACACAAATAGTTACACCATATAGTTGTTTTAGTATAGAAAGCGTCACACCTTAAGTACGATAGGTAAGTATTATTTGTAATAGAATTAATTAATGTCAGTCAAATTACAACGAATGCAATAAATTTTCTGTTGATATACATTGAAAGTATTGAAACAGAATTAATCTAACTAGTCACGGTCCGCTGCTTTTAATATTAACTTAGTAATATTTTCATCAGTTCATCACTCTTTTTCTACTCGAACGAACCGTAACGAAATACGCTGATTTCATAAATAAAGCATGAACAATTATTTTATTTTGCCAGTTCAAATGCTGAGCACACTTTTGTATACACGGTGCTCGCGAGCATTGCGCTCTCGCAATGCCTATACCATAATCTTACTAAATGCTGTACTAAAAATGTCTGTTTTAACTGTGCATTCTAGACGTCAAAATAACAATCGTGCATTGTGCATCAAGGGAGGTAAGTACGGACGTTATCCCCCACTCTGCGAAATCAGCGAATTTCTACGAATCACGGTTTGTGTAACGAACGAATTTCGTAGAGTGGGGGGTAGAATGAGCGAATGCTCGTTTGGTCTAAATGCACCCTTATACAGAATTAAAGCGCACTGGGATATATTTATGAGCATTTTTATAAACACCTCATTTAAGTAATTTGCCTTTGACTGTACAAGAATAAGATTAAACTTTATGTAAGAATCAAAAAGTTGGAACATCGCTAGTTAAATATGACCAGAATGACTAAATGTAATAAGTTCCAGAATACTTAATTGTTTAAGTTGAGATGCCCAACTTTCCGGACCTCGTTTTATTTAATTTTCGTCCATAAATGATTAAACTGTAGTTGCTACACATAATTTATTTGATGAAATTATTTGCAAATATAGTTAGGAATATAACTTATAAAGGTGCGGTTAAACTAAAAGAGCATTCGCTGTTCTAACCTCCCACTTTACGAAATTCGGTCGGTACACAAAACGTGATAGGTTGATTTCTTAGAACGGGCGCTAGAACAGCGAATGCTCTTTTAGTTTAACCGCACCTTAAGACAACTATTTTAAGTATTTTCATCACAACTGCTCGGTAAGAGAGTCAATACAAGCAGGTGATACGCACCGTAGGCATGTACGAAATAGGGGCTTTGTAGGTTGTCTTTTAATATTTAATTGAGTCACATCATCAACTTATCTGAGGCCACTGCAGTGCTGGACGTAGCTCTCCCTATCAACTACCTATGTGTATTGGGAGGTAAATGCCCATAATCGCCACGCTGAGCAAGCGGGTTGGCAATCGCAGTAATGTGTCTACTATAATGACGCTGCTGCTCATCATCAATCTTCTATCAAAGAATGGTCAGTGACATATCAATTCCTTAGTCGACTCTTACGACACTTGCGGGAAG
>JALPQI010013576.1:0-29809 GCA_025490895.1 Thaumatotibia leucotreta | reverse complement strand
TCGAATACGTCACTAAGTGCCTGTGTGGCACTTTCGTCTTAGTAGTAAGTGACTATGTCTATCCCTCTTAGTGGCACACTATGTGCGGCCCCTCGCCCTGAAGTCAATATGGTCTATACTGCGCTTAAAAAATATCATGAAACATCGAGAACTTGGAATTGCATTAAATTTGTAGTGCTACTAGTGCTAGTGATGTTATTATTAGTATCACTTGGACCTTATGCTTTTGAAATTACGCTTACCATTAGTCAAATGATGATATTACAAGGGTAGGTAATATTTAAAAATAAACAATGCCTATGATATTTTCAACATACACATAATTATTGAACTCCAAGAGGAAATTTAATTTATCTATACCGCTCTACGTACATACTACAACCATCCTTACATCAACATTCTTTTAGGCATAGACAACGGAGGTAAGGGAAATAATATATGTATACTACAAGAATTTATTATCTGCATGTATTTTGAGAAATTATTCTTATACACTTAATAATTCGTCATATACGAGCCCCGATGCAGTGGCGTTCGTCTAGTTCGAAACAATTTTTACAAATTTATGAATATTTTAAAAATGATCACATTATGCTAATGATAAATTGTATGAACGTTAGTCATGGTTAATGTACTACATTTCAAGAGACACAACAATCTGAAGTACGCTTTTGTTGTTTGATAAATCGATTTTAACAAACCAGTGTCTAAATTATATTTTCGTTCACCACCGTAATTCCGCGCTTATAAGCTTGACGCAAAATTCGCAGTGCATCAGGTGTACCATGTCGTCTTTAATATTAATAGCGTTCTTTACATTCATTGATTATTTACAAAATTAAAAATTGTGGAAAAAATTAAAAAAAATACCTTTCGTAAAATAGTTTTTTTTTATTCTGATTTATTAAGTCCAAATATTTTATACTCAAAGAAACTACTTTAATACTACTATTGAATAGTGAAGGTTTTGTCTCTAAACCTTTTCCCTCGGATGAACGGGATAATCTCGAAAAACTGTCTAACTGGACGAAAACATATGCATCGGGGCTCGTATTTAAATATACTCTGATTAGATTTGGACGTTGAAAATACATTACTTAACATATGTACATCTACAACTAAAGCTTTCTACAAAACAATAATCATTCTTACATTAATATTTCCTAAGTAAATAATTTGATAATCATATCGAATATCAGTGAATTACGAACTTGGTGTGACTTCACGCCAAGAACAGGTATGACAGATTGTATGTTGCTGGGACTTAGTCATCAGACATGGTCGGTCAGCTATGGATTAAACAACTTACTTTATAGATCTTAAATTGTGAGCCTTTTTAGTAAAACATCCCACTTTGTCTAATAATCCGCTTGTATTTTTATATCAATTCTCTGTCTTAATATCCTTATGACAAGCGACAAATTCGGACGTTTTTCTAAATTGGATAACAATTAGGTAATTCTTCCTTAAAACCTAAATGACTAAAGTGACGCGCAGTTTAACTTTTTTAGATCTAGATGTCGCTAGTGGTCGTTTTTTTAGCGTTGATAACAACGCCATCTGTTGGTAAGTTGCTTAGAATTATCTGTCATAATCAGAAATCCGATTTTTGTGCGACATCTCATATTAAATGTCATCAAAATGACGTAAGTCACTGAATGTCGCAAATCCATCCGATCTCTGGTCATAATTCAGTTGTTTTATGTCCGGTTGTGTTCCTTAAGCGAACTTGGAGCATTGCTTGCGTAGCGGCGGCGGTGCCAGTCGTAAGGAAGCCATGCAACTCTTCGTGTTTGACAGCTCCTTGCGCAGACGCATGATGTCCTGCTCAGCTTGTCGCTTGCGCTGCAAGTAGAGGGAGCTAAGAATACTGCTCCTTTGGGAAGAGATGATGTTAATGGGTTGGGAGTGGCAGATTTGGATGGACATGCCATTAAAGTGACATGAATGATATTTCGCTAAGTGTAGGTCGGCCATTTACAAAAAAGTGATGTCCCCACTTTCTTGACATATGTACCTAGGTATTTTTTAAGGTTTTCCTATTCAGAATCACGAAACTTTGCGATCCTAATAAGTAAAGTCCCAATAATTTCTTACATATTTCGATCTTTCCATTCTGTTACACTACACCGTACCTACAGGTAAATTCACGAAAGCTGGCACGAATGGATCGAGAATGTATCTTTGATGTCAAAATGACAGTAGATACAGGTTGGTAAAGTATCACCGCATACATAAAATATAAATAATGTATCTGTAGCCTATAGACGCCCCCGATTGGAGAAAAAGTAAATTTACAACTGTAGCACTTGTCAACGTGGTGAAATTGGGGCCAGAACCTAAATCGAATCGCATTCCAGAGGATCATAGTAACCCCCCTGATTGCTATTCTTAGAGGACTGTGGAGTACAGAAGGGCTACCATGATCTGCTGAACTGCGATTCAGTTTAAGATCGGCTTGTCAGTTTTTGACAGTTATTCTATGGAACTGACTACTGACACATCGCGTTTCACATTACGTTCTAAATTGAATCGCATTAGTACAGGTAAATGAGCTCCCTGCCGAGGTTTTCCCGATGGACTACAGTATGGGGTTCTTCAAAAGAGGAGTGTACAAGTTCTTATTGGGTCAGCAACGCGCATGTAACACCCCTGGGGTTGCTGGCGCCCATAGGCTACGGTGACTGCTTTCCATCAGGCGGGCCGTATGCTTGTTTGCCACCGACGTGATATAAAAAAAATCACTAAAGCTGGCACGAATGGAATGAATGAAATGAATGACATCTATCGCTGTGTGTATGTGGTCGTCCTATACCAACCTGTATCTACTGTCATTTTGACATCCACAAATAGATACATTCTGTCACTTAATCAATCCATTCGTGCCAGCTTTCGTGAATTTACGTACTGTAGATCGCGGTAGCTATACAGGGTGTTTTTTTTTCGACCGTTCAAATTCTACGTAGTGAATGTGTAGGTCATACTGACCAACTTTTACTATGGGGACAAAGTGGAAATCGCGAAAAAAAAATCAGCTGTTTCATACATTTCGGCCGGCGTAATGCCGCCAACTGTATATACAGGGTGTAAGTCTAATACGGGCGAAGCTCTTAACGGGTGTTAGTTTACGACATAATAAGTACATTCAAATAACTTTTATTTAAAATCAGAGCAACAAAATTTTCCATACAAAATAATTCGGCGCGCAATGTAAATCAAAATACGCGAGTTAAGCAATCGTTGACAGCTAATTTCAAAAGCAGATGACATAACTGCCAAATCAACAATAACAAATGTTCGTATCTACATTGCTGCTCCGATAATCCTAAAAAAATTATGTGGGGTCTAAATTAAGAGTAACTTTAAAAAAACCTTCTAATCCATGATTACACTAATGAATCCCATACCTGGTTTAATTGATCGCCCGTATTAGATTTACACACTGTATATATTATCTATTCTTCAAAATAAACATTATTATTTTTCTAATTCTTCTTATTCTTAGAGGCCATGGAGAGAGTATAGGTGTAGTTAATATACCTTCTGTTCGTTGGCGAGTCGGATCTCGACTTGAGCGACGCGCTGGCGCAACTCGGCGATGTCGCGCATCAACCGCGCGGCAGCCAGTTTGCTGTCAGCCTGCAATTTTATAGGAACGTGTAAAAACGCCATCACTCATCATGAGCTTAGTTCAACAAAGTAATAAGACTAATAAGTAATTATTTCGTTACCTCTTATAGAAAAAAGTTAGGTCTGATTTTGTACAAGCAGGAATTTGACCCCGCTCTTAACTTTGAATGGGCAAAACTTGGAAACTAAAAGATAAAAAATAAATCTGATGGTGCTAAAGCACTTCTGCCACCATGAAGTATATCCTCAATTTTTTTCATTCAAATCAAAAACCATGCGGCACACTTTTCAGTTCAAATTTGGTGAAATCAAATGGAATGAATCAATTAAGTAGTTAAGCAAGCCCGGTTATTATACGATTTATATAATAGATAAATAGTTTAGCAGGTTCAAATACGTTATAGGCAAACTGCTTCATCCATATACACGGTGCTCGCGAGCATTGCGAAAGATTTTAACTACCTATGAGACCTAATGTCAAATTTCACTAAAAAAAATTTCAGTCCACTACTGGACATATAACCTCATAATGCGTCGATACGCACAGTTAATAGGAAAGGCCTACCTCCAGCAGAGGACTAAGAGAGGAATGACGATGCAGGTAATTAAGTATAGGATACTCACAGCACGAGATGGGGCGTTCTTAGCAACGTTCCTGCTGACCAGATTCGGCAGTTCCGTGACTGAGCATGTGGTACTGAACAGGCTATCTGAGGGACCCGCCTTAGCCACCCCTTGTATTGCCTGCATGTACAAGGAATGATAAAGAATATTTTTTATTTTTTTATTTTACATCTTTGGAGAACCAACGGCTTAAAAAAATAATAAAAGTTAAACTGGAAACAGGAAGCCAATAGGGATGATGACTGTAGTTAAAATAAATTATTTTAACATTATGCACGACATAATACACGAAGAAATTATTACTAAGATGTAGATTGCAGTATTTTTTGTACAGAACGTCTATTTAATAAATTGAAAAGAACTTAAAAGAGTAGGTCATTTGGCAGTACTCAAACGTGCGTGACGTCACTTTTGAGTATTTCATATAAAATTCGATAATAGTTATCGTTTTGACAGTTCGAAAATAAGATGCTGATTTTACTTGCCAGTCATCATGCCTATTATAGGGACTCACAGATAGTTCCACGGTAACAAACAAATTAAACAGATAACTCACGAACTCACAGGTCCGCACTTCTAAACCAAACTCAGCGTACAAATTAAAGTAACTTAACTGAAAGTGAAAGTACAATTGCAACAAAACACGAACATCAACAAAAAATCCGTTACATAAATAACAAAAACTTAAAAGGAAAACGGTAAACGCTCACTCAAAATAACGCTCAAGTAATTTACGCTGCACGTAATTCACCTTACTATTGAATATAATTATAATAAATAAATGTTTCGACAATTCATTAAGATTTCGACTGGCACGTGTTAGAAAACTATTTTGCCTGTATTCGGAAGATGCATTGCATATGATAGAGAACACATTTAGTATATAAATAGGCATACAGCGCGGCCCTACCGCAAACTAAAGGTGGATTTAGATCAAACGGGCGAATGCTCAGTCCATCCCCCACTTCGTTCGTTACACAAAGCGTAATTCGTCGAAATTTGTTCATTTCGTAGAGTGGGGGATAGAATGAGCATTCGCTCGTTTGATCTATCACCTTTAGAAATCCGCAAATTTTGGGGAATTTTCTCTCTCACTCTAATGATGCCTTTATTGCAGTAGTAGAGAGAAATCCCCGAAATTTACGAACATCGATGTGTTATCGGTGCATGCCAGGCGGCTTATGATGGTCCCATTTTTTCGTTTAAGTATACTGTATACTTAACTTGCTTAGCTAGTAGCTATAGGTACATAATAGCTATAGCGAGTAGCTATAAATATGGCCGACATCGCCGTGTCTAATCTTTACACAGGAGTGATTTTCTTTCGTTCGTTTTTATAGCCTAGATCACCTAGATGTAGAATTGAGAGACTTTAAAATTGCATACCCATTATACAGTATAGAAAGTGGGTATGCATTTTTAATAATACAGAGCCATCTGTGTTTATATCCTGGTACCTGCGCAACGGCGGTCCTAGCGTGCTGGACGTGATGCGCCTCTTCTTTCAATAGATGGCGCTTCACATGCTCTATCTCTGCGGTTAGATTCAGTTTTTCTTTCTCCAAGCGTTGATTTGATTGTTTTAATGCCTAGAATTTAAAATTACTGTTAGTTCATTATCCGGCTGTCCTATTCGTCTGTATCGAAATATTCGGTCCATTTCAGTATTCGAACAAATATTTTTTTATACTTACAAAATAAAATTCAAATAACTTTACAGCAGAAAATATATTTATTTAATACGAATTCTGCGTCAATTACATTACATTATTGTATTAGAAAACTATTTACGGACAGGCGAATTTACGAATGTTCATGAAATTTTGGTATACCACAGTAAATTATTTCTATCGATTACTGCAGGATAAGGATAACATGTAATAATCAAAATATAAATATGACGTTAATAATATATATCAAAGTAATTTGTCCGCAATTTTAACATTTTATGTTATTATCAAAACTATTCGAATATTGTTTCAAACATTCGAATATCACAAATTAAAAAAACGAAAATTTACCTGAAACTTTCGAACATTTGGAAGCCCTACTTGTGTTCCATGGGCAAAGTTACACCTATTTTCTACCTTTAACTTTTCCTTCTTTTCAAGATGGCACTCTTCCACCCGCCTCTTCAGTTTCCTTCGCAGCTCGTCAAGAAGAGAAGACAATGTGACACGATTGGACTCGAGCTCTGCTCGTTGCTGCACGATTGTGTTGATTTGGTTCAGCAGTTTTATACCTGCAACATATGTATCATAATGGAAATAGGTTTTTAGGTAAGTATCATAGACGACATTGCCGCTGTATACGATGATTGTAAGCAACTTTGCCCGGTAACGGAAAATAAATAGCATAATTTCGATTTTCAATCGACTCCACTTTTAATATTCGCGCGCGATTCAAAAAGTATATTTCAGACAATTCTCGTCTAAATACTAAATTATACAATAAATTTGACTTATGAGATATGTGTATGGGTAAATCAACTTTTTTCGTGCGAATTGTGCTATTTTGGAGGAAGTACGGATTCCCGTTTAAAATCTTAAAATATCCCATTTAATATTAAATGTTTCCCGCCATAATGAAGTTTCCATAGGTCACAAATTGCAGTAATTAATTATGCACTAAAAAAGTAAACTGCACGAAAGAAGCTTTGACTCATTGAGTCAATAAATGCGCAAACGGGCAAAGTTGAACAGTTTTTTAACTCACGTTGCTCGTTGTGTCGGAAGCGATGCGCGGCGGGCTGGAAGCTTGCGGGGTAGTCCGGGCTCGGAGCACCCGAGTCATGGTTGGGGTACGAGTTCGGTGCGAACATGGGAGGGCTGGATTCTGAGGAGTCCTGGCCACATTATTAATATTGGTAATAAACAACTGACGTAGAGGTTTAATCCTCGGCTCATAGCAATGAGTTTTTCAAAAACGTATGTACGCAATATCACTTTATATTCACAAGTGCTTTACGGTGAAGGAAAACATCATGATCATGAGGAAACCTAGCTGTATACATCTGCGAAGAAATTCAAGGGTATATGTGAAGTTCCCAACAAGTACTGGGCCAGAGTTGGGGCCACGCAAAATAGGCACATTTGATGTCGAGTTGCGGATAAAATGGCCAGAATACAACAACAATAACAAACAACTGACATACCTACGTCATGTTGATGTGGCTAGATGGTATCACTCTCATTTTGGTAATAGTGTCTATCGCAAAAATCGAAGCATGTTGGTGGCTATGTGGGTTAAAAGTTTTAAATTGCAACTTGTACTTCAGAATGGTTTCGTTTCTCAACTAAAATACCTTTCATTATCATTTCACCTTTTCAATTATCGTAAACATAAGCGTTACGTTAATAAACCAACGTTTACCAAATCATAATTTCGTACGTCAATTATAATTCAGTTAATTTTATTATAATTCTAATTATAACTAACGTGAGACTCAAAAATATTAAAATATTATCGAACCGGGTTACTCACGTATTTAAGTCGATGATTGCTCAACATGTTTCCACCACCACCCGCGGCCAGTACCCGTTCTAGCAGGGCCCAGGCCCGCAATACGCGTCGGGCTTTGACTGAGGGTGCTCCGGACGAGCACCCTCTTAATGGGTCGAAATATGTCGAGCAATCAACGACTTAAATACGTGAGTAGCCCGGTTATAATATAATAATATTTGAATAAATTATAATTCGGCCAAATGATCACGTTAGGGTTGTGACATGTATACATGTCTGGTACTAAATCTGATAAATACGTATTTCAATAATGATAATTATTATGAAGATTTGACACTTACCAGAGGCTTGTATTTGGGCAGCTCGTCGCTGGTGAAGCGCACTGAGTGGTGAGTGGTGCGCGACAACTTGTGTTGGATCGGGTTTAAGGTCTTCAGTGCCATATTTGAATCTGGGACAGTTACTGGAGCTGCATGGAAAAAAGGTATTTTTTTAATACCACGTCGGTGGCACACAAGGATACGGCAGGCCTGATGGAAAGCGATCACCGGTAACTGATAATTTTAGCGGGCAAAGTTACATTTAAAAAATAATCGATGGGCAAAATTATCTATTTTCAATTATTCTCAGATTTATAAATATGCCCAACTCGTTTTGGCCTTATTAACTGCAACTGGATAAGCTTCAAGAATTACGTATTGGGAATTACCTCTAACGTTTTTATTACAAAATTGTACAGTCGACTTAAGATATTGTTTTATATGTTTAATTAATAGTTATTTGTTATACAAGGGTGCAAAGTTGTATTTTACCCGTGAGTATGAAATTGAAACACGAGCAAGCGAAAGGATTCTATAGTTGAACCACGAGCGAAGCGAGTGGTTCTAAAATAGAACCCTGAGCAGCGAGTGTTTTAACATACGAGAAGTAAAATACATTTGCACCCGTGTGTAACACAAAACTTTTCCCCTCACTATAGCGAGGAAACTCAAAAAAGGTAATTATTTGTTCACAATACAATCATCATCGGGTTAGTGATAATAATTTTTCAAATGCATCATGTATTTAATGCAAGATTTTGTCGCAGTAAACTTAGCACGAAAAAGTAAACGCAGCACGATTTTAACACATTCCTGTAGTTGCACACCAACGCCAATGCATTATTAAATCATTCTCATTCATTATTTTTACAAAATTATAACAGAACACCCTGAAAGTTGTTTAGTTTACTATTTTTATGCGTGTTCGAGTCGGTAAATAAAGATTATAATCTATAATATTCTTTGACAATGTTGACGTTGACATTTTCTGCGTTTTGTGATTGCATCTAGTCATCTTATCATCATTCACTAAAACAATTGTTACTTATGGAATTTTAGGATTTATATGTTAAAATCATCATATTATATAAAGGTTTGTATTTTACACTAAATTCTCAAACAAATTATTTAATTATCATTAATATGGAACAATTTCCATGAGCATTTTACGTTTTGTTATTCCAAAACTAAGGTCATTACTTTGCCACACAAGTGAATAATATGCGTTTTTACACGTTCGTATTAAAGGACAAACGAGCACTTTACGAGCTAGTGAGGGGAAAATTAAATTAATAATACATGCTTGGAGCCATTTTTTTGCCTCTTGAATCGAACCATCTACAAACACATGAATCGCATCTTACGTTTTATACAATGGTTCATAAGGCTCCACTATACAACATCCAAGAGATTTGTAATTTTGTATCCATATTTGCAGAGACACTGTAATAAGGTGCACTTACATCTCTTTGTAATCGACTACACAAATTCACATCTTTGACAATTTTAATTAGTCCATTAATACCTTACTTTAAGAAAGCAATTACCTGGAATAGTAACTCTATGAAAAGTATACTGTGGGTAATACTTTATCTTGATTACTGTCCACAATCGTGTTGACATGGACGCTTCTAATCCGCTAGCATTTGATGTGCTTCTGCTTATTAAACGGAGAATTCGTATTCTGTAGAAACAATAAGAGGTGATACAAGATGTTACTAAAGACCGAAGAGCTGGCGACTTCCTCGCACAACGCATCAGTATTGCGATACAGCGAGGAAATGCCGCCAGCATCCTCGGTACAATGCCTCAAGGGCCAATCTTAGATATAGGTTAGGTTAAGTAGATTAGTTAGATTTAATCTAGATGATACTGTTAAAAAATTAATCTATTAATGATTTAGAACAACTTTTACTACTGAACCAAATATAAAAAATCAAGAAAAAACGACGCTTCATGATAGGTTATGATAGGTTGATGAAAATGTATGGAAGCGTCCATGTTTCATTTTTTTAAGGTAGGTATATACAGGATGTTTGGTCAGCGGTGTCGAAGCTTTTAAGGGCTTAAACTACAATCAATTTCATCGATAAATTACCGTGCATTTTTTTTGTGCCAACAATAATTAACTGGCGGCAATTTTAAAATTTCAAACAGACGAATACGGGTGCATGAGGTATTTCTGGAATTCTACGTTTGTTATCGGTCATATCTTTGCAAAAAAAAATCGTTAGAGAGCTCATTAGATAAGCAAACGAGTATATAGCTCTGCAGTAAGAATATCACAAACACGAACTAATAGCATAATTACTAAGAAGCCAATTAAGCAGTAACTCACCACCGCTCCCTGAAGAGGTCGCTGCGCTATGATAAGGTTTCACGTAAACAAAGGTTCATGCAAATCTTTATACAGGCTGTTCAGAAAATTGTTAAATAACCGAAATCTTTGCTTTTTGTCTTTGGAGGCAATAAAGAGTTTTTCATCACACTTCCTGTCTAAGCGCGCATTACTTGCGTGCATAGCGGGAATAAGAAAAGTGAAAATCCCTAGGGAGTAATAGAAATGTCAGTATCAGTACGTCATTTAACAATAATATATTATGTCTTATTTTGTCGGCATGTATGATGAAAAACATTGCATGCATCACGTTCGATAAGCGTAATACTAACTCGAGTCATAAAAGCCCTCCGCCTACGGCGTCGGGCTTTTAACACTCTCGTTAGTAATTCCGTCCTTACCTCCCTTGATGCACAATGTACTATCTCTTTCATTCTCTTCAAAATGACACGTATACGACACGTAGAAAACCTTATAATTACAGAATAATTGTTATTATGAAGGAATTATTTTCATAATTGTTTAGTTAAAGTAACCGTATCGTACCTACCATGAGATGAGTAAATAATGGTTAATTTAGCATTTATTCTTTACGTAAAGTAGTCAATCACGCTCGCTACAATACATTAGTTTATGGATACCTAAACAGTAAGTAATTATAATAGATCCTACATACACTTTTAAATAGGTAAGTTATATAAATTTTGTCATGTATAATGCATCGTGACAACAGGCGCCGATCCAGGGGGGGGGGGGGACAATAGGGGCTCTTTCCTCCCCCCCCCCCCCCCCCTTGACACTGGACTTAGCTATGCCTAGGTGCTGTTTTAAGTATAAAATACTATCATATCATAGGGCAGTGCTCCCCCCCTCCTCAATGAAGTCAAGGATCCGCACCTGCGTGACACTACAATACATCAAAAACCACCAAGAGTAAGAAAAAATAGACTAATGTAGCACATTTAGTCCCTAGTGATTTTTATAATATGTATACATATTTATGATTTCCAAAACATTTTATTGAAACTGACCAATGTATTTATTTAGACTTTATTGCAAAATAGATCAACTTAATATACAAAAGGTGAACTTAATGCTATGAGGCATTCTTTTCCAGTCGACCTTAAGGCAAAGCGGAATCTGAATCCCAGATTTTAAGCTTCACAGTCGCGGGCCACTGCCCACCGAGTTACGGATCCCGAACTTCATTAAACTGGAACAACTGCACCGTTTAGCATCACCCTGTATCTCTAACGACTCCGTACCAAGTACGGGCGTGTATCGTAAAAAATAAAATCATAACCCAACCGTTTTGCCAATATTGTGCCATTCCGGATGGCGGTAAACTATAAGGAACCATACTTTATTTATTTATATTTATTCGGAGATACAACAGCTATGACATAAGCGTATAAAACAAGCAAAACAGGAAGCCAATTATAGGAACTAGCAAGTTCCAATCTATATAAAATAAGTACTAAAGTTGCGCACCTTCGCAACCACAAATGAACAAAACTATCTGTCATATCAACTTATATGATAGCATAAAAAAACCATTAGTACCTGAGACCATTGCTATTTGTAGAAAGCATAAGTTACTTGTATTTTTATTGGTTTTGTTAAGGGAACGTTAGTCGTGGCAAAGTTGTAAAATATTTTAAATTTTTGGGCAAAGTAGAAAAAGAAACCATTTATTCGTGACACATAATATACACAGTAAACACAGAATAAACATGAATATAAAAAATAAGCTATTTTGCCACAAAATGGACTAGTTTTCTGTTTAAGGTCTTATCATTAGTTTTCTGTTTTAAGGTCTTCTCAGTGCAATGTTAAAGTGTTTGTTAGAAACTTTTTTATATTGCCCTAATTAACTATGTTTGGAACTGTAATGTGTACAACCCATTAACACTTCAGCTTAGCGACTTTAAAGCCACGTCGATGACTTTAATTCTACAGATAATTCTTAATTCGACGAAAACCAAAAGCATTGCTATTTCCATCGCTCGTGATTTTTAGGATTCCGTAGCCAAAATGGCAAAAACGGAACCCTTATAGATTCGTCATGTCCGTCTGTCCGTCTGTCCGTCTGTCCGTCTGTCACAGCCAATTTACTCGGAAACTATAAATGCTACAGTAACGAAATTTGGTAAGGATATGTGTTGTATGAACCGCTACAGGAATGTGATACTAAATTGTAAAAAAAACCATTGGGGGGGGGGCCCTCCATACATGTAACTGAGGGATAGATTTTTTTTTTTAGTTGTACATAAGCGTGTGGGGTATTAATAGAAAGGTCTTTGAAAATGACATGAAGGTTTATGCATCACATTTTTATTTAAGCAAATTGTTTTTGAGATATCAGGTCTCAAAGTCTGAAAAATGTGTCCCCCCCTCTCTATTTTTTAAACTACGCGATATAAAATTCTGAAAAAAATATATGTTATGCACATTAATAAACTCTATCAACGATTCTTGGTTTGATAAAATTATCTCCTATAGTTTTTGAGGTAGGCTGATTTAACTGTATTTTTTTAATAATAAATTGATAATGGTACGGAACCCTTTGCGCGCGAGTCCGACTCGCACTTGGCCGGTTTTTTCTTATCTATTTTCCTTTCAATAGTTTCTTTAGTTACCGCAATGAAATAAAACTATCTAAAACTTCATCCCGAAGTTTCGAATTCGAACACCTTACAGGGCTCGGGGTCCGCGGAAAGGTGTCGCGTTTTTTTAGTTTCTAGTTTTATTTTAATCCTTTTAATAGAAAACAAATAATACAAAAAGAATAACCGGAAGTGCTTTAAAATTATAGCTTATTTAGCTCTCTTGCATGCCGCCGTCCTCTTTTGACAGCGATTCGGCAAAAGTTAACTTATTAGGTTTTGTCACGCGACCGGGTCACGCTCAGATATCTAACTACATTCAAAATGTGATCCGCCTGATGTATATACTGGATATGTGGATAATGTGGATATAATGAGGTCGATCCGTCAACAGTCGCAATCAGAAATAATCAGAGCGGCCAGGCCGCTCATAAATATCTGAGCAGGGTGCTTAGACCAGTTGCCAATCGCTAGCGCTTAATCGTCAATCGTAAACGAAAGGCAGCTAACTGCCTTCGACGCACTAATACGACAGTGACAGAGAGGGAAAACTACGATACGCTACTAAGATTGTGGGATTTGTGGGATTATCCGCATCGTAAAAAAAATCAAATTCATGTTTTCTAATCATGAATTGATTACAGCGCCCTCTATAGCAAATTCAACGCAACGAAGAGTTGTCGAATTTGCGGACGATTGTGGTAGTAGACACACGTCTTTGAGTGGCTTAAGGTTGTAGTACCTTCGAAACATTAAGTACAGATGTCGCTAGTGATTAGTTTCACAATACCATTGACTAAATTCGCTGTGATTCACGGAAGGTCGTCTTGAATTGGAAGCACGTTGGACCGGCAATCCAGAGGAAGCGGGTTCGAATCCCGTGACAACCAGAGTCTTTCGCAGTTGATTTTTTTCTATGGTAAGCACATCTGTTACGACATTGTGGGATTGTCAACTTGGCTAAGCATCCAGGCCTTTATTGTCATAGCGTTAAAGTGCATGTTCAGATAATTTTGAGCATTGTGGCCACTCCGTTATATCTCTGATGGCAACTGTAGAATACTGCGTGCTCTTTAAAGGTGCATTTAGATCAAACGAGCATTCGCTATTCTATCCCCCGCTCTACGAAATCAACGAATCACGTTTTGTATAACGATCGAATTTCGAAGAGTAGAATAGCGAATGCTCGTTTGGTCTGAATGCACCTTTATGGGTCATTTCATTCCTGACCATTTCGGTGTGCCTCTAGTAATATTCTGCAATGCATAACTACTATAACTAAATTCGTTTTGGAAACTGAAAATGTACCCGAAGATGAAATAATCCCGGCGCCTGATGGAATTAAATAGCAAAGTAGCTTATGCTACAAAATAGGAGTTCTAAGAATTATCTTTTTTTTTATTTGGTAATCCAACAATTTTTGGGGGGCGCCAAGTTCAGCAGTGCCAGCAGTGGACGTCTTTCGGCTGATAGATGATGGGTGCGGTACGTACGTGAGGTTGGACTGCCTTAATTTTAGATGACACAAAAAAGTTAGATTGGCGGTAAATTATTGTTAGTAGAAACTGGCTGCCAAAAAAATAGAGGCCCACAGACAATTTAAAATTTGTTTTTTTCTGCTAGAGATTGTTGAATATATTTAAAAAAATAAATAGGCGGGAAAGTATGTTTTTGATTACAAATTTTACGAATTCAGTTGACAATAAAAGTAAGATAATGTTTGTCCCTTTCGCTCTTATAGACATATTGGTAAGATTAAAAGGGACAATACTTGGATGCTTGTTAAGTTAGGTGACATTTATTAAAAAGGGGGTAAGACTTAATGGGTTACGGTAGAATAAAACATCAGACTACACTATAACAGTTTATTCGCTCTCCTGCGTGCGCAGCCTGGCGCCAGCGTTGGTGACGCGCACGGACAGCTGCTGCGCGCGCGCTACTATGGCGGCGCGCTTCTTGGCCGACACGGCGTGCGCGATCTCTGCGCAGTACGTGCGGTTTTGCATCATGAGGATTTCGAGCATATAGATTCTTTCATTGACTGTCTCAATTTTAGATGACACAAAAAAAGTTAGATTGGCGGTAAATTATTAACAGTAGAAACATGCCTACTACCGCGAAAATCGAAATTTTCGAGGATTTTTCTCTGTCACTCAAACGAAGGTGTCATTAGTGAAAGAGACAAATCCTCGAAATTTACGAATTTCGTTTTACGCGGTAGGGCCACTGGCGTCAAAAAAAAATTGATGCCCACAGACAATTTCAAATTTGAGTTTTTTTTTCTGCCAGATTGTCGAATCCTTTAAAAAAAAATAGGCGGTAAAGTATGTTTTTGATTACTAATGATTTCAGGTGACAAAAAAAGTAAAATATTGGGGGGAAACAAAATGTTACGATTTATTTTCTTCAAATGGTTCCAATGATTGAATGACAGGACACTTATGGGTAACGTAAAATAAAACAGCTCTTTAGACTATAATATAAGAGTTTATTCGCTCTCCTGCGTGCGCAGCCTGGCGCCAGCGTTGGTGACGCGCACGGACAGCTGTTGCGCGCGCGCCACGATGGCGGCGCGCTTCTTGGCCGACACGGCGTGCGCGATCTCTGCGCAGTACGTGCGGTTTAGACGTGTGCGCCGCGCCGGCGTCACGCCGCCGCCGACCTTTTTTGCCACGCCGCCGCCGCCGACTAATGGTCGGCGTGAAATCGGCGTGGCCTTGACTGAATAACAGAGTTATTTCTTATGTACTAAATACTGCACACTAAACTTCGTATTTGCTTTATGTATTTATAAAAATGCTCTTATGTAGGGAATTTACTGTCAACCTATTAGTTGCTTTCGAGTGTCATCACTCATTACGCGTAGGTTCTTAGGCTTGACAACTTCCAGCCTCCAGAACAAGCCGGTTTTTAGTTTCTACAAAACCGTAAATCATATAAATATAACTTACCCTTCAGGTTTGCGTTCGTGTTCGTGGTCTATGAAGCATTTGAATTGGTCGAGACCTGGATGCTTAGTCAAGTTGCCAATCGCTAACACTTAGCAGCGTATCGCAGTTTTCCCTCTCTGTCACTCTTTCGTATTAGTGCGACATAGACAGTTAGCTGCCCTTCGTTAACGATTGACGATTAAACGTTAGCGATTGGCAACTTGTCTAAGCACCCTGGGCTGTCCTACAGTATCTTAGCGGTACCAAGTAGACTACTCCTCCTTGCGTCGATAACACAATTCTGGGGTTTGTGACTTATCAACTTATCAATTTCTCTTTCACGATCTTCCACCAACCATTTCAATTTTCCGCAGCCTGGATCGTTTCAGCAACCCGAAAGTTGAATGAGGTGCGGAATTGCGGATCTGGTCTCCAGCGCATGGAGCTCTTTCCTCTGGACCTTTTCTTTCCAATCTTTCTTGTATCAATGGCAATAAGTCTTTGGTCTTCCCCAGATTCGCGGGCTATGTGTCCAAAGAACAACTAACCAACAAACAGTAGAACAAGTAAGCCAAATAGGTAGACTACCGGTACTTATATTGTAGTGTCCAGGAAGGATATCATGACCTCTTAAATGCAATTCAGTTTAGGTTCGGCTAGACAATTTTTGACAGTTATTCTATACAACAGACTCATCGCGATTCTGTTTAGGTCCTAAACTGAATCTCATTAGGAGATCGTGGTAGTCCCCTAATTCATCTTCAAGACCGGTATTCGAAATCCAGACCATTGCATCGACGATTAAGACAGGGAGATGTCTTGTCTTCAAAACTGTTTACTGTTGCTTTGGAAGATATTTTCACGATTTCGGACTGGAATGGGATGGGCTTGTCATCAACACCACTAGCGAATATATCACTCACCTTCGGTTAGCCGACTATAAAGTTATTATGGCCGAAACCATGGAGATGGGTACGAATGAGGCGAGCTGGCGCGCCTTTGTGGAGCCCTGAGTGGAGTACGGCTTTCGGCCTTCGCATGGGACGAAACGAATCGGAAGGCTGAAGAGTGTCACACTAAACCATTGCGTAGCATGGGAGGCTCCTTGGGGCAAGTGATTTCTTAGTGGCAAGCATAATACTGGTCGACGCAGCGTAGGATGCCTCCCAATATGATGGACCATCGTTGGCCTGGAGCATCTATAAAAGATGATTTAAGCAGCATCCGTTCGGTTTTGGCACTTACGGGTGTGACTAAATAGACCGATACAGGAGCGGCAGCCGCGACCGCACTTCGCACAAGTAAATGCAGTGTTAGGCGAATCGGGAGGAAAGGCAGCGCGCTATTGTCTCAACTCTCGCCTAGCAGAAAGGAGATCAAACCAGGCACTGTCGTGTGCGACAACGCCTTTGCTCAGAGTCTCCGTCCAATGATCTCTATCCTGTGATTCCTGTGACACATCCTCCCAGCTGCTGTGATCGATGCCGAACGACAACATGTCACGTTTCAAACTGTCCTTAAAACGGAGCATTGGTCGACCTACCGGTCGTTTGGCATGGGCGATTTCGCTGAGGAGAGTCATGCGCGGCAAACGAGAGGGCTCCATCCTCTGCACGTGTCCCAGCCAACGCAACCGTCTCTGTTTCAAGACGGCTGTAATGCTAGGTAGACGCGCGATGCTAAGCACCCTCTTATTTGTGACTCGATCCATCCAATTGATGCCGAGGATCCGCCGAAGACAACGCATGTGAATGTTGTTGAATCTTCGCTCCTGCTTAGCATACGATGTGACTTGGACATCGTAATCAGCAACGTACAAAAGTATGGACAAGATGCATGTTTGATACACGATCATCTTTGTATTTACTGTGAGGTGACAATTGTTCTATACCCTTGTACTAAACTTCCCCAACATCGTGGATGCCTTGCCGATGCGGATATTTATTTCCGCATCTAGTGACAGGTTATTTGTCACAGTAGAACCGAGGTAACAGAAATGGTGAACAACCTCCGAAGGTGTGTTATCCAACAGCAATATTGGGCTCTCCTTTACACCTTGACCCATTATGACCGTTTTCTTGACATTTATTGACGGTAGCTTGCACGTTGCATCGAACCTATCACCATGCACTGGAGCTCCTCCGGCGATGTAGCAACAAAAGCGGCATCATCAGCAAATAACAAACTATCAACGAAAAAGTTTTCTCTGTACTTTTTCGACTTAAGGAGCGAAATATT
The DNA here is from genome assembly GCA_025490895.1 of Thaumatotibia leucotreta. NCBI lineage: Eukaryota > Metazoa > Arthropoda > Insecta > Lepidoptera > Tortricidae > Thaumatotibia > Thaumatotibia leucotreta. The sequence continues at coordinate 11,661 of JALPQI010013576.1, read as the reverse complement.
GAATAGTTTGCCGTCAGCCCGAGTGTGCACATGTATGCCTTGCGTGGTATCTCCAAAAGCAACTCTCAGAAGAACAGAGAAAAATATGCCAAACAGTGTGGGAGCCAACACAACCCTGTCGTACTCCTCTGTACATTTCAAATGGGGTCGAGGTGTTGCCATTATAAACAACCGAACCCTTCATGTCTTGGTGAAAGAGTTTTATGAGACTCAAAAGCTTCGGAGGTCATCCGATACTCTGCAAGATTTGTACAGTCCGTCCCTGCTCGTAGAATCGAGGGCTTTGTTTAACTCGACAAATGCAATAAGCAGGGGTAGTCTTTTGTTCTTTGCATTTCTCCTGGAGCTGACGCAGGCTAAAAATCGTGTCAATCATAGAACGATTAACACGAAACCCGCACTGAGCCTCAGGATATACGCGATCTGCTAGTTTTTGAAGCTTAGCCAAGACGATACGGCCAAGCAATTTACTGGCGATGCTCAACAAGGAGATGCCACAATATGAGTCACAATTCCCACGGTCACCCTTACCTTTATAAAGTGTGACAATATTAGCATCGCGCATATCCTGAGGAACGTTCGTTGGTGTTAGAACATGTTGGGAAGAGAAAACTGAATTGTACTGATCAGATGTGGGATAAGGTGGTGTTTGATGATCATTTATATTGTATTTATCTAAACTATGACAAATGATACTATCGAATTCCGCTTTTTTATTCATGTGACCTTGACGCCGATTTCACGCCGAAATCACGCCGCCGCCGCCGACTTTTCAGCAAACGCCGCCGCCGATCATTTTTAGATCGGCGCACACGTCTAGTGCGGTTCTGCATCATGAGGATTTCGAGCATATAGATTCTTTCATTGACTGTCTCAATTTTAGATGACAAAAAACAGTTAATTTGGCGGTAAATTATTGTTAGTAGAAACTGGCGGCAGTAAAAAAATTAGAGGACCACAGACAATTTAAAATTTGTTTTTTTTTTTGTTAGATTGTTGCATACATTTAAAAAAATAAATAGGCGGGAAAGTATGTTTTTGATTACTAATTTCATGATTTCAAGTACAAAAAAGCAAGATTTTGGCGGGAAAATAATGTTACGTTTTCTTAATACGATATGGTTCGAGAAATATAAATTGAATGTTTATTTTTACTATAATGTAGGTAGAAAGTTACCAATTTATATTTGACGAACTATACCAATGATTTAGTGTAGAATTTTAGATACTATTGTGGGACTATGGGTAAGGTAGTAAGGTAAAATAAAACAGCTTGCTACACTATAAGAGTTTATTCGCTCTCCTGCGTGCGCAGCCTGGCGCCAGCGTTGGTGACGCGCACGGACAGCTGTTGCGCGCGCGCTACTATGGCGGCGCGCTTCTTGGCCGACACGGCGTGCGCGATCTCTGCGCAGTACGTGCGGTTCTGCATCATGAGGATTTCTAGCATATAGATTCTTTCATTGGCTGTCTGGGACTGTATCAATTTTAGATGACACAAAAAAAGTTAGATTGGCGGTAAATTATTAACAGTAGAAACAGGCCTACTACCGCGAAAATCGAAATTTTCGAGGATTTTTCTGTCACTCAAACGAAGGCGTCATTAGAGTGAGAGACAAATCCTCGAAATTTTTCGTATTTCGTTGTTCGCGGTAGGGCCGCTGGCAGCAAATAAAAAAATGAGAAGCCCATAGACAATTGAAAATTTCCTTTTACTGCCGGATATTGTTGCATACATTAAAAAAAAGGCGGAAAAGTATGCTTTTGATTACTAATTTTACAGATTTCAGATGACAAGTATGATTTTGGCGGGAAACAAATATTACGCTTTGTCGTTTTTTAATAACAACGGTACCAATGATTTACATTTATGGGTAAGGTAAAATAAAACAGCTCTTTAGACTATATTATAAGAGTTTATTCGCTCTCCTGCGTGCGCAGCCTGGCGCCAGCGTTGGTGACGCGCACGGACAGCTGTTGCGCGCGCGCCACGATGGCGGCGCGCTTCTTGGCCGACACGGCGTGCGCGATCTCTGCGCAGTACGTGCGGTTCTGCATCATGAGGATTTCCAGCATATAGACATAGAGATTTTATAGATTCTTTCATGCGCTGTCTGGGACAGTCTCTATTTTAGATAACACAAAAAAAGTTAGATTGGCGGTAAATTATTAACAGTAGAAACAGGCCTACTACCGCGAAAATCGTTTTCGAGCATTTTTCTCTGTCACTCAAACGAAGGCGTCATTATAGTGAGAGACAAATCCTCGAAATTTACGAATTTCGTTTTTCGCGGTGGACCGCTGGCGGCAAATAAAAAAAAATGAGTAGCCCATAGCCAAACAATTGAAAATTTCCTTTTACTGCCGGCGATTGACTACATAAAAAACAAATAGGCGGGAAAGTATGTTTTTGATTACTAATTTTACGATTTCAGATGACAAGTATGATTTTGGCGGGAAACAAATATTACGATTTGTTGTTTTCTTCAAATGGTTCCAATGATTTAGACATTTATGGGTAAGGTAAAATAAAACAGCTCTTTAGACTATAATAACAGTTTATTCGCTCTCCTGCGTGCGCAGCCTGGCGCCAGCGTTGGTGACGCGCACGGACAGCTGTTGCGCGCGCGCCACGATGGCGGCGCGCTTCTTGGCCGACACAGCGTGTGCGATCTCTGCGCAGTACGTGCGGTTCTGCATCACAGGCGCGGATCCAGGGGGGGGGGGCAATGGGGGCACTTGCCCCCCCCCCCCCCTCACGCTGGACTTATGTATGGCTAGGTGGTGTTTGAAGTGTAAAATACTATCATATCATAGGGCAGTGCCCCCCCTCAACGAAGTCCTGGATCGCAGTGCCCCCCCCTCAACGAAGTCCTGGATCCGCGCCTGCTGCATCATGAGGATTTCCAGCATATAGATTCTATCATCGACTGTCTCAATTTTTAGATGACAAAAAAAAGTTAATTGGCGGTAAAATATTGTTAGTAGAAACTGGCGGCAAAAAAAATAGAGGACCATAGACAATTTAAAATTTGAGTTATTTTTCTACCAGATTGTTGAATACATTTAAAAAAATAAATAGGCGGGAAAGTATATTTTTGATTACTAATATGATTTCAGGTGACAAAAAAAGTAAAATTTTATCGGGAAACAAAATGTTACGATTTGTTTTCTTCTAATATGGTTCCAGTGACTTAGACATTATTATGGGTAAGGTAAAATAAAACAGCTCTCTTTAGACTATAATATAAGAGTTTATTCGCTCTCCTGCGTGCGCAGCCTGGCGCCAGCGTTGGTGACGCGCACGGACAGCTGTTGCGCGCGCGCTACTATGGCGGCGCGCTTCTTGGCCGACACGGCGTGCGCGATCTCTGCGCAGTACGTGCGGTTCTGCATCATGAGGATTTCCAGCTCATAGATTCTTTCATTGGCTGTCTGGGACTGTATCAATTTCAGATGACACAAAAAAAGTTAGATTGGCGGTAAATTATTAACAGTAGAAACTGGCGGCAAATAAAAAAAAATGAGAAGCCCATAGACAATTTAAAAATTCCATTTTTTACTGCCGGAGACTGTTGAATACATTTTTAAAAAATATAGGCGGGAAAGTATTATTATCTATACATATAATAAAGCTGAAGAGGGTCGAAAGTCTGTACATGGAAGATATTTACAAAAAAATTATGGAGGAGGTCTTAAAATCGATAATAGATCACATTTATGTCATTTTTAGAATTTTTGTCTGTTTGTCTGTTTGTCGGTTTGTCTGTTTGTCTGTTTATTGTACGGAGCATCACGAGAGAACGGCTGGATGGATTTTAATGAAAACTTCACCGTCGTATTCAGGAGACCTCGGGTCGGGACATAGGATATAAAAAATGGTCAAGTGTGAGTCGGACTTGCAGTAAAAAATTAAAATTACAGTTAAATCAACCTATCTCAAAAAGTGTAAGAGATATTTTGATCAAACCAGAAGTCGTTGAAAGAGTTCATTACTATGCATGTGTCGTCATCATCATCATCATCATCAGCCGAAAGACATCCACTGCTGAACATAGGCCTCCCCCAAAGATTGCCACAATGACCGGTCCTGTGCTACCTGCATCCAGCGGACTCCTGCATGTGTAAATATGTATGTGTAAATGGAACAAATTACAAAAACTGCGCAAATTATTTTAAGAGATGATCAATCAATTTACAAGATACACCTTAAATGTAATAGCCTACAACTATTCAAAAGTATCAGCAGACGCGACGCATTTGCCATGACTATTTGGCCGTGTGGTGACGGCAGTAGGAATACATTTGTCACCACTCCAACTCCTCCTGCGGGTGTCGTAAGAGTCGACTAAGGGATTGAAGTGTCACTGACCATTATTTGATAAAAGATTGATGATGGGCAGCAGCGTCATCATAGTGGACACATTACTGCAATCGCCAATCCGCTTGCCCAGCGTGGCGATTATGGGCATTTACCTCCTAATGCGTCTATACGCATAGTTAATAGGAGAGGCCTACGTCCAGCAGTGGACTATCATAGGCTGATGATGATGATGATGATGATGATTTGAGCAGGTGCTATATTAATAAGTGAGGACTGCATTCTTCAACCCTCAACAATTTATCAACACCATTTTTCTCAGAACTTTATACCCCGTACTTTAAAATAATTGAACAAGGGCACACTTTCAACGGCCTTAATAGCTGATATCTCCAAAGCGATCCGCTTAAAGAAAAAAGTTTCTATAATTTTTGAAGACGTTTCTTTTGATGTCTCATACGCTTACGATTATGTACAGTCGAGTTCATAAATATATGAGCAAATCCAAGGCTTCAAAAATAAATGAGCATAGAAAAATACATATTATTATGCATCTGAACAAATTTACCAATCAAAAATATGTGTACATATTACCTGTCAAAATAATCCCAGCATGTGGCACATTAATATTTAGCAACTGAAAAGTAAAAATTATATTTAATAACTATGTGTAACTTCACAAATATCAACGCAAAACCTTTTTCGTATATTTTGACATCAAAAAAAGTCTCTTCGGCTCTCGGTTTGTTGGTTAAACAGCGTTGGTTAACCCCTCGGGCCTTCGGCCCTCGGGACAGTGTGGACTGTAGCCTCGGGACTACGGCCCTCGGTTTATTAAACTGACAGCATGAGATAAGCCCTCGGGCCTTCGGCCCTCGGGATCGCGTGAACTGTGTTCTCGAGCCTACGACCCTCAGGTTCATAGACTGACAGCGAAGGTTAACCCCTCGGGGCTTCGGCCCTCGGGATCGCGTGAACAGTGTTTTCGAACCTACGACCCTCAGGTTCATAGACTGACAGCGAAGGTTAACCCCTCGGGCCTTCGGCCCTCGGGTTCGCGTGAACTGTGTTCTCGAACCAACGACCCTCAGGTTCATAGACTGACAGCGAAGGTTAACCCCTCGGGGCTTCGGCCCTCGGGTTCGCGTGAACTGTGTTCTCTAACCTACGACCCTCAGGTTCATAGACTGACAGCGAAGGTTAACCCCTCGGGCCTTCGGCCCTCGGGATCGCTTGAACTGTGTTCTCAAGCCTACGACCCTCAGGTTCATAGACTGACAGCGAAGGTTAACCCCTCGGGGCTTCGGCCCTCGGGATCGCGTGAACTGTGTTCTCGAGCCTACGACCCTCAGGTCCATAGACTGACAGCGAAGGTTAACCCCTCGGGCCTTCGGCCCTCGGGATCGCGTGAACTGTGTTCTCGAACCTACGACCCTCAGGTTCATAGATTGACAGCGAAGGTTAACCCCTCGGGCCTTCGGCCATCGGGATCGCGTGAACTGTGTCCTCGAGCCTACGACCCTCAGGTTCATAGACTGACAGCGAAGAGTAACCCCTCAGGCCTTCGGCCCTCGGGATCGTGTGGCCCGTAGCCTCGGGCTTACGGCCCTCGGTTTGTTAGGCTGACAGCGTGGGTTAACCCCTCGAGCCTTCTCACGATCGTGTGAACTGTGTCCTCGAGCCTACGGCCCTAGGGTCCATAGACTGATAGCGTGGGTTAGCCATTCGGGCCTTCAGCCCTCGGTTTGTTAGACTGTCAGCGTGAGTTAACCCCTCGAGTTTGTGTGGATGGTGACCTTACTCCTGCAGCCCCCCTGTTGATATACTGGCAGCGGGTATTAATGCCTCGGCCCTCGGGTTCGTTTAGACAGGGGCCTCGGGCCTCCGATCCTCGGGTTGATAATCTGACAGCGTGGGTAAACTCCTCGGGCCTTCGGCCTTTGCCGGGTTCGTGTAGACAGTGGCCTCGGGCCTACGGCCCTCGGGTTGATAGGCTGACATTGTGGGTTGACTCCTCGGGCCTTTGGCCCTCGGGTTCATGTGGGGAGTACTTGATTGATCCGATTGGCTACAGGATATACTGAATGCTCCAAGCTCTGTCTTCTTACAGCTTAGCATCGACCATAAAACAACATTTAGTCATAAGCCCGATTGGGATTTGGCCCTCACTCGAAGCTCGGTTTCAGCCTTCGTAGTCTTGACGCCTCACCTTTGAGCCTTGGGCCCTCAGGCTCGGTTTGTTTAATTACTGCATATATTAAATTCTTGGCACTATGTCTCGGTCTCGGCCATAAAGCCAGTATTTCATGAAAAATACGATCGGTCATCGGCACTGCTTGGAACTCGCCCTTTGCAGCCTTAACGCCTCGGCTTCGGGCTTTCGACCCTCAGGCTCGGCTTATTTGAATACTGAATAAATATTATATTGAATGCTAGAACGCGTCGGGCTCGGACCACTGTTCTGTTTTCTCATAGTTCGGCCTACGACCTCCTTATTTGACATGTATTTTTATTGTTTCTGTGATTGGGTCGGCCCTCCTGCTGCAAGGCCGAATTACTTGGGCCCCTGGAGTGGGTTTCCGGGCCTTCAACCCTCTGCTGGATCGGCCTTCTTCATCCCAACCTAAAGTTCGTCCTTCGGGCTTGCTGAACTACTCGGGATTTAAACTTTTCGCCCCAGCACATTGCCATCTTAGATTATTTTCCAACTTTTTCCGAATATTACTCTTTTGGGTTCCTCGACTCAAACCCTGGCGATAGGTTTTTGCATACACTACACTGACGCTTACTGCCACGCATTCAGCAACTGAAGTTAACTTAGGGTAATCCATGCTATGATGATGACTTTTATGATGCTCTCAAGCCTCATCTTAATTTTTACCCTTAACTCCTTACTTACGCTATGCTTATGCTTTTTGAATACGTATAATTTTGGCGTTTTGAAATACGACTATCATTTTGTTTCCTGAGGGAAACCACATTATTTTACTACCTTTAGAGACATCAAAATTTGAGTAGTATTTGGAAGTTAACCTCAAACGATAGGTACCTAAACCATTTATTTCATTGTGTATGATATTAATTTCTTTGCTACACCGAACACAACACAGATCACCGAACAGCACGCGTGCGAAGTCGCGGGCACAGCTAGTTACTAATATGATTTCAGGTGACAAAAAAAAGTGAAATTTTGGCGGGAAACAAAAGGTTACGATTTGTTTTCTTCAAATGGTTCCAATGATTTAGACACTTATGGGTAACGTAAAATAAAACAGCTCTTTAGACTATAACAACAGTTTATTCGCTCTCCTGCGTGCGCAGCCTGGCGCCAGCGTTGGTGACGCGCATGGACAGCTGTTGCGCGCGCGCCACGATGGCGGCGCGCTTCTTGGCCGACACGGCGTCCGCGATCTCTGCGCAGTACGTGCGGTTCTGCATCATGAGGATTTCCAGCATATAGATTCTTTCATTGACTCTCAATTTTAGATGACAAAAAAAAGTTAATTGGCGGTAAATTATTGTTAGTAGAAACTTGGCGCCAAAAAAAAATTGAGGCCCACAGACAATTTCAAATTTGCGTTTTTTTTCTGCCAGATTGACAAATACATTTAAAAAAATAGGCGGGAAAATATGCTTCTCATTACTAATTTCATGATTTCAAGTGACAAAAAAGCAAGATTTTGGCGGGAAAAAATGTTACGTTTTATTGTTTTCTTATTACGGTACCAATGATTTAGAATTTTAGACACTATTGTGGGACTATGGGTAAGGTAGAATAAAACATCAGGCTACACTATAACAGTTTATTCGCTCTCCTGCGTGCGCAGCCTGGCGCCAGCGTTGGTGACGCGCACGGACAGCTGCTGAGCGCGCGCCACGATGGCGGCGCGCTTCTTGGCCGACACAGCGTGCGCGATCTCTGCGCAGTACGTGCGGTTCTGCATCATGAGGATTTCCAGCTCAGATTCTTTCATTGGCTATCTGGGACTGCCTCAATTTTAGTAGGCACAAAAAAAGTTAGATTAGCGGTAAATTATTAACAGTAGAAACAGGCCTACTACCGCGAAAGACGAAATTTTCGAGGATTTTTCTCTGTCACTCAAACGTGTCATTAGTGAGAGAGACAAATCCTCGAAATTTACGAATTTCGTTTTTCGCGGTAGGGCCACTGGCGAAAAAAAAAATTGAGGCCCACAGACAATTTCAAATTTGAGTTTTTTTTTCTGCCAGATTGTTGAATCCTTTAAAAAAAAATAGGCGGGAAAGTATGTTTTTGATTACTAATGATTTCAAGTGACAAAAAAAAGTAAAATTTTTGCGAGAAACGAAATGTTACGATTTGTTATTGTCTTCAAATGGTTCCAATGATTTAGACACTTGTGGGTAAGGTAAAATAAAACAGCTCTTTAGACTATAATATAACAGTTTATTCGCTCTCCTGCGTGCGCAGCCTGGCGCCAGCGTTGGTGACGCGCACGGACAGCTGTTGCGCGCGCGCCACGATGGCGGCGCGCTTCTTGCCGACACGGCGTGCGCGATCTCTGCGCAGTACGTGCGGTTCTGCATCATGAGGATTTCGAGCTCGCGGACATTGTGGACGAGCACCTGGGAATGGGAGTATTATTGTTACTACATTAGCATAATACTCATCATCAGCATATCGTCGGCTGACAAGCAAAGCTCACTATAAAAACTGTCACTACTCTTAGCAACCTCTGTCAGTATTAACCCTTAATCGGATAATGGGAATATGTTTCCCACCTGTTTTGAATCTTGTGTCTCACTGATAATGGCCAAAACCAATGAAATTTTTGTGCGACTCGAGTTTAATTAAGGGTTAAATCAGAACTGAGATAGGAGCTTTATTTCAAGTAGGTATTTGTTACTTAGTGAGTTTTGCTTGTCAGCCGACGATATCTCAGTCCACTGCTGGACGTAGCCCTCTCCTCTTATGCGTATAGCCACATTAGGAGGAAAATGCCCATTATTACCACGGTGGTTGGCGATCACAGTAATGTGTCCACTACGATGACACTGCTGCCCAGTATTAATCTTCTATCAAAGAATGGTCAGTGACACTTCAACCCCTTAGTCGGCTCTTGCAACACCCATGGGAAGAATTGGGGTGGAATGTATTCTTACTGCAGTCACCACACCACATTAAGAATACATTTGTAATTTTTGTGTGTTAGCATAATACTGTCATTTTGTCGGGGATATTGCAATACAGTGTAACTAGAGTCACTAGAGTTCAATATTCAAACAACTGTCAAAGTTATTGTACTTTATTGACTTCGTCAGTTAGGCGGTATTGCACTATGCCCGACGATTTATTAAATCAAGATTGATGATGGGCAGCAGCTTTATCATAGTGGATACAGGTATTGTTTGTCAGTAGAAAACAAAAAGAGTGTAAACAAATGAAGGATCCAAGGAAAAAACATATGAAACGAAGTTTTTTTTAAAAATCAGGGCAAATTGGACGTAATTATGCAAAACGGAACCAATCCACACGAATCTGTCATTTTAAAGATTGACTTTGTTTCTTGTAATTTAAATAAAGTGTTAATTAGAATGAAAAATTCATGTGGGTTGGTTTCCTTTTGTATATTACGTCAAATTAGTTCACACCTTATTCTGTTAAAAGTAAGGTGGTTTTTCCTTCTCTTATTTGAATTAACTAGACATGTTCTTTCCATGGACCCATTCAAATATGGTGACTTTCTTCGACATCTTCATTCATAGATTTAATACTAATAATACCTATTATCAATAATTTTAAGTCAAAATGTATGTGAACATAAGGTTTTAAGTTAGTAATAAAACCAAGATTATGTTCTGAAAGTGTGTGATTATGGAATATCTTTTTTTGGATTCTACTGACAAATGGTATAGTTATTTTAGCAAAATATTGGTGCAAAAATGTACCTATCAAGGGATCATAAAAAAGCTTAATTTACTGCTATAAAACTGTATATTGCTGTTTGTATGTAAGTCCCCACTGACTATTGGACAATTTTTCTAGGTTTGACTACCAGGGTGACACAAAAAAGTTAACAGCCAACCTAATATTTTTACTTCCAGCCAAATTGATTCCTAAGGCAGTGAATGCTTTTATTATACCACTTGTAGTGTCCATCGGGATGGAGTGAGATATGTCTGAATAGTCACAAAATGTGCATCAAATAACAGTACTGAACCTATGGTGATATGATCTGCTATGAAAAAAAAATTGCTGATAGCACCTTATATGTTGTTAAAAAGATAGAAATAAAAGACTGTACTCACCTTGCGGAAGCCGTTAGGCAGCATGTGGCGGGTCTTCTTGTTGGAGCCATAACCGATGCCGGGCATCAGGTACTGGCCCTTGAAGCGCCTGCGCACCCTGTTGTCGATACCTGGAACACAATATCAGTTTTTTAAGGCATTTTATTGATTACAATGATTATAGTACCACTTTTACACAGTTCTTACACAGTCCTATTGGAAAAAGATTATAACTAGTATGTTCACCTGTTCAGATATTTATGAGCATCTTGGTCACTCCAATGTATCTTATGGAAACTATCATAAAAGTAATTTGATCAAAATCAATAAATTATTTAAAAAATACTATACAAAATAAAGAACAAAATTTTATGCTTACTTTTTGTATTACTTTAGGCTTTCAAAAGAACTATGGCATTTATTTTTTAAATAAATGTGTGTTATTTTAGTACATGACATATTTTAATTGGTACACTTTATTAAAAAATAAACAAACTACAATTAGGCGTAGCTACATACAAAATTAAAAAAAAAACAGAATTTAGTAATCTATTGTATTTAATTTTATGATAACTTATATCATCTTAAATTACTTAAGATACATGTTAGGTGTAGTGGAGCATTACATTTTATCAAATGTTCTTAAAAATGTTAAGTCCAAAAATGTGTCTACCACTATGACCAGATTAGCTACATAGCTATCCGGAATAGGGTTTGGTAGTTCTAATATAGCAAGGTAACAAATTGTAATTATCATACAGAATGAATAACACAGAGTGCCCTTGCATATAACTAGAGGAAATACTAATTCACTTTAGTCTATGAAGTCATTGCCAGGATTTGAACCTGGAACCTCATGAATCATAGTCACAGTGGGAAACCACTGGACCAGACGGACGGTTTGCTAGAAGAGTGAATTTTGCAATCTGTTTCTTGAGTTGAACAAAAAGTAACAAGCGAGTTCCATGACTATTTTAAAGTATGAGGTAGGTACAAAAATTGTAGTTTATTTACGGTCATAATTTATTTAAAGATCAAGATTGGTTTTTTAGCCATTTTATGGTTAAAATTTC
>JALPQI010013575.1:0-21979 GCA_025490895.1 Thaumatotibia leucotreta | reverse complement strand
ACCCATCACAAGCCTTAATTGAGCTTACCGTGGGACTAGGTCGATTTGTGTAAGATGTCCCAAGATATTTATTTATTATTTAACTTTCCTAATCAAAGGGATTATCAATAATTTAAAAATCATTTTTAATTATTTTGTTCTATTTCTGGCATTTACGATTCGGTTTTGTAATTTTTTTTTTGACATAGCCCTCCGGATGCGCAACCTGAAGTGGCAATGGGCAGGCCACATTGCACGTAGAGCAGATGGTAGATGGGGTCGAAAAGTGCTCGAGTGGAGACCACCGCTAGGTAAACGCAGCGTACGTACAACGCACCTTATGAAGGTCGCCGGGACGCGCTGGATGCAGGTCGCATCTAACCGCTACATGTGGAGGTTCAGAGGGGAGGCCTTTGTTCAGCAGTGGACGTCTTATGGCTGAGATGATGATGATGATGATGAATACAAGGCACTTCCAATCGGTTACTAATATGTGGCCGAACATTTTTTGGCATAGGTATTATCACTTTCCAAACTATTATTCCTATAGTTTCATTTGATAGAATAATTACAAGTTTAGCAAACCAACGCTATTATGCAGAAGTACGAGTATCTTTCGCATATTATAATAATGCCAATCTAACCTAACCTAGTTCATCATCATCATCATCATCATCCCAGCCATATGACGTCCACTGTTGAACATAGGCCTCAACCTCTGGACCTCCACATGTACCGGTTAGATGCGACCTGCATCCAGCGTGTCTCGGCGACCTTCAAAAGGTCTAACCTAGTCGCCAAAGGAAAATTCGGCCAAATGAGAGTTGACAAATAATAATTTGGTAAAAGTTGGTTCGCAAGTGATATTCGGCAAAATTAAATTCTGCGAAAAGACAGGACACCCCTTTAATCATATTATTATGACATTCACAAGGAATAGGTGTGTCATCTGTTGGACACTTTAGTGTAGCTATGGTCCAGAAAATCAATAGTATGAAAATGCAAGTTGCTAATTCTTTAAAAATACTATTTGGGATTCGCTGTGTCAAATGCATTTGCGAACGGCACCTCTTCGACACAGAACTTTATGAGCAGGATGCTTAGCCAAGATGCCAATCGCTAGCGCTTGCTAGCGCATCGTAGTTTTCCCTCTCTGTCACTCCTTCATATTAGTGCGACAAAGAGGGAAAACTACGATGCGCTAGCAAGCGCTAGCGATTGGCAACTTGGCTAAGCACCCTGATATCGTACGTTTTCCAGCATTTTTGGTGCAATGTAGTTCAATTAAGGGATATGGTGTAAGTCATTTATAAGGAGATAGTGAGATAAGGATCGTTATTGTCTTACAACGTATTATTACTCGTTTCAACTTAAACTGACCCTTGGATTCCTTTAACTAAACTTCTAGGGTTTTTGGTGAAATAGTTGAGTTAAAGGAATCCAGAGGTAAATTTCTAGCTGTAACGTGTCATAAGACGTTGTGACACAAAGATGAATCTTAACTCGCTATCTCCTTTCGAATAACTTACTTCACATCCCTTAATTGAACTGCACCGCACCAAAAATGCTCGAAATCGTACGATGTCTGTTAATGAGGACACGATACGTTATTTTTAACCATACCACCCTGACTCTGTAGCCGCCCACATGAAAGTATAATGGGACGCGACCCGCCATCGTGGAAATCACCTAAGTGTAATGGCCTGGCCACGACATTGGTCTAAAGCGACCAGCGGCGAGCGAATCTATGAGTTGGAGCGTTACAGTAGAGGCATCGTAAGAAGTCGTTTTTGACGTTTGTTTGCACATGAAGTTCTGTAAAAATTTGACAGTTGGTATAATGGAGCAAATGTCAAACTTCATTGTTGCCTGAACGGAATAGTGATGTTACTGCTGTTGCTGCAATTTACCGATACGTCAATCGAAATAAATAAGTAAACTTTTTTTTTATGGAGGTACGAATAATTGCTATAATAGTAGGTACGCACATATTTTCTAAAAGTTTGTCATGGTTTCGACAGGTCCTCGCGAGCCCGTGTGCCCGGTGGACGCGGCTTTACAGACTGTGTGGAACTTGACAACCAGATAAATGTCATAATTGTTATTCAATTCAATGTATTTATTCACATAAGCTAGTATTAACACCAAATCACTTACTAGTTACATCATAAAAATAAATAAAAAATTAAAATTATGTTAAAATAATAGTAAGCACATAATAATTACAAATTCAATTATAAAATCACGTATAATTTTATTTTTCGTAGAATAATAATTTATATACCACTACGTTATTTATCACCTAGATGTGCTCTGATTTTAATAAATGGTTTTAGTGAGTTTATATACTGTATTTACGGCATTTCTCTATTTGGCATATCTACATTGCACTCTGAGCTAGCAGCACGCAAGTTTGCCAACGTGGGTTGGGAGTGGTTTGCTATGAATTTTGCTTATAGAGGTCACGTCCTATCCGTCCTATAAAACATCTTACCTAAATGCGACTTTACGTCATTATGACGTCACCGGCTCCAAAGTTTCGCTGCCTGCTAATGATTCTAAGTAAGATTACCAAACACTTTTTTAATTCGGATTACCTAACACTTTTTTAATTAAACTTTTTCAATGGCAAGTACCAGATCTAACGCCCTTTCGCACTTGACTGAAAATTTTACGACGGTAAAATCGAGCGTTTCACAACACTATTGTGAGCTGTCAAAAACGACTTCTTACGATGCCGCTACTTTACGTTTTCCGTTAAGCCAGTCGCCTTAGACCGATGTCGTGGCCGCGGCGTAAGGCTTGAGTGGCGAGCGTCGAGCGGTGCGATCGGCAGAGTGGGAAGCGGAGCGTCGAGCGTCCAAAGGATTTCGAGAGCGTGCACTCAGGCCACGAGGATACGTTTGCATTTGTTTAATAATGACGCCCGCTACCCGCCCCGCCGATCGCACCGATTACTATTCATACTTATCGTCTGGGCCAATTCTCAAAAGCTTGTAACTTTTAATACAAACAAGCGGAAGTCTTTATTTAATTAATCGTGACAAAAAGAGACTGCCACTTGTATTACAAGTTACAAGCCTTTGAGAAACAGACCTCTGTAGCCGTATCATGAGTTGTAAAGTAAAGAATACGTTAGGATTTACTCGATGCGTAATGCATTATAACGCGCTTGCACTGACATATTGGAGTAAGCGCGATGGCTTCAAAATAAGGTCAGTGTGGGTAATTCTGGCATATTTTATTTGTAATTAAAGTCCGTCATATATCATATATTGTTGAGTTAACGGTGAAAATCAGTTGGTAGACGAACTTTCCCGATAGACGGTATTATCAGCGTTGACCTTAGATGTAATGTGTTCTTTAATAAAGTATATTTTAAACACAGTGACAGGAAAGGTACCTTACCTTTCCATTTGCACTGACTCATATTGATAGTGTTAGTTATAAGAAAAGTGTTACAATGATTCATTCGTTGAGGTTATAATATATAAGCTTGATTTTATTTCATTCTTTCTCTTTTGGCTGTTGGAATTCGAACAATAAACACCAATTTAATGAAGTCATGCGTTTGAGTATTCTTCCAGTTTTTATCCTATAATAATACCTAGTTATTATGTCTCATGAAATTTTCAATGTAATTCGACTCGCTACGTTAAAATTATCGTAAAATATTTTGTACAATTTAATTCGTCGCCATATAATATTTTGATAAAAAATTACCCAATCTCCGGTTTGTATCGAAAAAGTTTCGCGGTTTCGGGGTTGATTGATTGCTAGAAAAAAGTTGGGGCCAAGATATATTATAATAATATTCCTATCCATAGTATCTATCTATACTAGATACGAGTATTTAGATATAAATGTTACAATTTTTATCTATGCGCGTGACTTTGATTTTCATCACCATCAGCCTATGATAGTCCACTGCTGGACGTAGGCCTCTTCTATTATCTATGCGTATAAACGCATTAGGAGGTAAATGCCCATAATCGTCACGCTGGGCAAGCGGATTGGCGATCGCAGTAATGATAATGACACTTCAATCCCTTAGTTGACTCTTACGACACCCGCAGGAGGAGTTGGGGTGGTGACAAATGTATGCTTACTGCCATCACCACACGGCTGATTTTCATATAGATACGTATATAGGTATAGCATGTTATTTATTTTTTTAGCACCTTGATTGATGACATGAGACTATGTCGTGGCATTGACAATTGCCATAACGTAGTCAAAGGCAGCTATTTTGAAAATTGATAGTAATTGCCCTAATTTATTTAAATGTCAATTATGTCAGGATATTCATTGAACAATTTTATTGTAGTGCGAACCACCCCATTCTTGCACGGATAGAAGTTCATTATTATTTTTAGATATTAGGTACCATCATTTGAAAGACACACATACATACGTTCATTTGTTCATTTGTTTTTATTTAAATTCGTTTATTGAGTAAAATGGACTACTTAGAAAGAAGCGCTATTTTTTTAATTCTTAAAATGAGTAAATTTGTTAAGCTGGGTGGCAATAAATTATATAGGGTTTAAAAAAACCACTCGAAAATCTTTAAGAAAACAATTTAAGTTGTTCCACAAAAAAAAGGTTATATTAAGTGCAAGACCTTGCGTAAAAATAGCAATATAGAACTCACATGCCTCTTGCAGTTAACATATAATCCCATAATCCAGTGTTCCTAGCCTTAGGCAGGTAGTCTGGGTCAGCGGTGAAGTGTAACACCCCTCACCCTCCTGCACTCATTACTATCGCTAGCATAGTGCGGGATTATTTTAGTGAAGTAGAGATGTGATCTGAGAAACGGCTAAAAGTCGCACAAAGGGCGGTGGAACCCTCAATACTCATCATCTCTCTAATGCATCCACTACACGTCTGCGTATGGGTCCGCGGACGTCATCGCCGGATGCATCCGCGGACGTGTAGAGGGGGTGATTTGGTCAACTGCGGTAGGTATTTGACGTCCGCGGACGCGTCCGCCACAGATCGGCTTGTTGTCGGTTTTTGTGGCCCGGATCATAGGGCTCAAGGGCGAGCGTCCGGCATCGCGACCACACGTCCGATGCGCCGTCAGTCGCCCGCCGTCTACCAATGCGAATACATGCCTGCAAGTTCCTGGTTTACCACCAAGACAATAAAAAACAGTTATAGTAATTAATTACCTACGTAGTTTAATAAGATTCCCATGACGCATTACGTAACTGGCGCACGTAAACGGGCTCAATAAAATAGGTTATTTTTTAAAACATGGTGCGGCTGCTACAGTTTCAATGTCCATCTTTCTCGCGTGTAGCGTCTGACGAGATTGTACTCATACTGAACGATCAACAGACGTGTGGACGGTTGGTAAAGATTCGTCTGCGGATGCATATGCCGACGTCCTCGGACCCATCCGCAGACGTGTAGTGGAGGCATAAGAGATAGAGTGCGGAACGTGGAGATCAAGCAACTCACGAGAGTTACAGACATCATTGAACGAGTAGCCAGCCTGAAGTGGAGGTGGGCGGTGGACATGACGAATAGAGCCCTCTTCTAGGCAGGCCACCTGCCAGATGGTCGGACAATATAAAAAACTGCAGGGCCAACCTGGAAGAGAGACGCTGCAAACCGTAAGAGGTGGAAAAAATTACAAGAGGCAGACATCCTGCAGTGGAATGAAATATGGTGAGAAGAGGAAGAAGAAACAAGATGTGTGTTAGTGTTTCCTTTTTATCCACTCACTTGCTTTGATTTTTGCGATAGACTATATCTATGTAAAATAAGAGTGATGACATGTAACAAAAGCTACATGAAACAAGTGAGTGGTTATGATTCGAGGTACACGAGTCGCCAGGATGCTTAGCCAAGTTGCCAAGCGCTAGCGCTTAGTAGCGTATCGTAGTTTGCCCTCTCTGTCACTCTTTCATATTAGAGCGACGAAGACAGTTAGCTGCGATTGGCGATTAAGCGCTAGCGATTGGCAACTTGTCTAAGCACCCAGGCCTTATATCCTGGCCACAACAGTGGTCTAAGGCGACCGGCTTATCAGAAAAACGCGTTCTCGCGTTCACATAGGCTGAAGCACTGACTGATTTAAAAAAGTTAAGGAAAAACAATAGAAAAGTGCGATGATTGTAACAATGGAAAATATAATTATAAATAATCCTGAGTATAATCGTGATAATTTGTATAAACTTGTAATTATACGAGTATGTGCGATTTATATAAACAATGGATGGAATGTAAATAATGGTAAAACTGAGGCCGTCTGCTAAAACAATCCTTATTAATTTGTTATGTAACGTTAAAGGTAAGATAAACAATAATTGTAATGGCAGCTAAGCATGATTTTTTATGAATATTTGTGCAAATAAATATATGTACACGCGTAAGAATCAGTTCTTGGATTGCGTTCTAGTTCTTCGATTGCGTTCTTGCTCGTTGATATTTTGGTGTAAACGCTGAGAACGAACACTAAAAGATCAAGAATGAATGCTCTATTCTGGTTCTAGCTCTTTGTTCGCTTGGTTTAAATTAAATGCATCTTTGAACTATTCCTTTCAATACGACTGTGATCGCCAACCCGCCTGCCAAGCGTGGCTATTACGGCTATTATAACCACCCTGCTGGGAGATGTACAACAGTTGACGCTTATCGACTAAAGATAATGATGATAGTAATAGACCAGTGTGACGAGACTCAACAGGATACGCAACGAGTACGTGCGTGCAAGCCTCGGAGTACGTGACGTTGCCGACAAGCTTCAAGAGAGTAGGCTAAGATGGTATGGACATGTGAAGAGAAGGCCTCCTGATCACATTTTACAGTCCACCACATCCTTCAAACTCCCACAACCCCAGAAGAAGAGGGAAACCCAAAAAGACATGGCTGGACTCAATCAAGGAAGACCTAAAGTGCTGCAATGTTTTTGAAGACGAAGAGAAGAAGAAAAGACGAGGAAGGCAGACCCCACCATCAGATGGGAATAATAATTGCCAAGGAGAGAGAGAGAGAGAGTAATAGACCGGCGTTGCCCCTGGCATCTTGTGACGGCATTTACGGGGGCCCATCTAGTCGGCGGGAACTCACCGCCTGCCTCGATAGCAAAGATAAATCATTATTGAGGTGTCCGGACCTCTTTTCTATAGTTCTATCTCTGATCCATCCATCCATCCTTCATCACCATTAGTCTTTTCCATTACTTCTCAATAGTCTCTATACCCTGCTGGGACCGGTTTACGGATATCTATCGATGTACCCGTGGACGGGTAGCAGCAGGTGACAACACAGAAAATTTATCTAAAGGGCCTCGTTGGATCTGTATCCCCGCACAAGCCTATAAAAAACCAGGATTTGTAAGCCCGTAATTCTCAAGGAGATACAAACGTAGTATTACATAATAGTAGGGCTCAGGATAAACGTAACGCCATGAGGTATTCGCGAAGTAGTGAGAATGTTGCAGCGCTAATGCACCTCAGAGGCTGCACTGTAATTAAGGTACGGCTCGGTTGAGGATGAAATTGGCAAGTTTTGAGCATTTTCAGATTGAGGTGGAAATACATTAGTGTTCAAGTAATACACTATGGGTACTAAAAGTCATTTAAACGGAATTAAGTAGTAAGTAAATTCTGCTACTGTCGTGGTATAAAATAATGTACTGATTTTAACCTAATTCGCTTCATTTTTGAAGCAGAATGTTTGGCCAAGGTTACCAACTCTAGATCAAACTAAAATCCCCTAAAACTAAGTTATGTTTTTAGAAAATCCCCTAATATATTTTTTTAAGGATTTATATTTTTCTGTCTTTGTCACTGCGTCACTACAAAGAAGGCGTACTTTGTTCCAATAAAAAAGTTTTCTGATTTTCGGAAACATTTTTCCATATATAGAAAGATAAAACATGATATGCAAAATCCCCCTAAATATAACCCGTAAACATTTTAAGCCCTTAAAATTCCACCCTCTAACTTTAGAGGGGCTGTGTTGGGCTTTCAAGTAACCACACGAACAACCGATAAAAAACTAACAGTCCAGAAAGACAATGAGGGAGAGAGCGCCCGCTCGATGTGGTGGCCAAACTGCGACCATATATAACATGGACGTCTAACGCCGGCTCAAAAATGCCCCCAAAAGCAATTGTTCAATTGTGCCAAGATGGGCAGGACATAGCGCTTTTCTTAACACCGCGCATATTTCGACGCAACATCTTTGACAAATGTTTATAGAATATAGCCAATCAAAACTTTTATGGACCAATCACAACTATTTTTAAATGGCGGTTTAAGTTTTTATAGGTTGATATTGACATTCATCACCGTGATGCGTTGAAGAGGGGGTGACAGTTGTCAAATAAAATTCAGGACCGTTTTTGAAAGGCAATTTAATATGGCGTGCGGCTTCCATGTTGTTCGTAGTGGCCAAAATACATGACGGCGGCGTCATCATGTAGAATCTAAAATGTGAAAAATATCCAATAGTAATCAATGTACAAAAACAACAGCTGCACCTGACCTGACCGATCAGGCGATCACGCCACTATGACGTCACGCCACCTGCACCTCCCGCCCGGACCCTCTAAGTCCTATAAGTAACCTGACTGATGGTCGGTGGGGGCATTCTTGTCATCGAAATGGTCAGTTGCAGACGTTGTCTCATACGCTTTGTTATTTTAAGATTGATGTTTTAATATCGCGAATTGGTGAAGAATAAACCACTGCTCAAATACGAAGTTGGTAATTGTCTCATTCATTGGACCCTAAACCCTACTCTTATTATAATAACAGAGGAGACGCCAATATCAGAAGTGCCGAACCCAAATTCGCCATCAAATCAAGTCTACATTCGCTTAAATGTTGGCCTATTCGGTTGGATTGAACGCAGTAGAAAGCTGTAGCTACGAGTAGTATTTTCGCCCATTCTCTGTCAAAGATGATTCCATCGGATCCGAACATACCAGAATCGATCAAGAGAATTTTCTCCGCGGTTTCACACCTATAACTAAGGAATGTGGAAGCCACCTATAAAGAGAGTGATCCCAGGAGTTTCATCAATAAACTACGTACATCGATACAGTAGTTTCGAGAGAATTGCAAATTATGCGAAGAAATTGGTCACCGTGGTGAAGATTATGACGGCCGTTTGAACAAAAACAAACCAACCTAAATCTACTGTTCCCTGCTACGTGTGCAACTACATCAACCACGACGCTACTTTCTGTCCTATGCGGTACAAGAAACGAAAGGAAGATGGAACTTCAGCTACGGGCAACAATACCTACCGCAAATACCAGCAAACAAGTGATAATTTTAACTGCTTTGCATGGCTCTTTGAGCCTGGTGTAGAATATAATTGTGACTAAGCAGTCATATGAATTGCAATAATGGTGAGTCATTTCTTGAACAAGCAGTTTTGAGAAGTATCTTAATAATCCCGTAATTAACAATCTGCACGTACAATATAGTACATGATTTATCATTCGATTTTACCGATCACGATGCGTCACATCATAATGAGAACATAAGCAGGAATTTGTGTCCCAATTTCCGGTACCTATAACTTTTCTGAGACATTGATGCGTAATTATTGTTAAATAAACAATAATTTGTTTGATAGTTGGTCAATTGACAAAAACTTAACGAGATAAGAAACAAATCGTCAACGTCGTGAAAAAAAAAATTCAGCAACTTTATCGATAAACACCCAAACACGTGAATAAGTACAATCGGAGAAATTAAATCGATTTGATTGGTTACTTATCTCTTGGTTATTTCCAACAGAATCTAAACCCATGTAGCTAGTAATAAAAAAAAAACGCTGAAATCGCAATGCGTATGTGCGATTATAATATCAGATCCAATAGGTGCCCTTTGCCTTTGAATAGTTACCAAATTGTTAAATGGCATGGATTAGTGGCCAAATTGATAAATGATCCGGATTTTTTTTAGGAACATATAGCTTCTGGTTTAAAGTTCACAAAGACTGAACTAATTAAAACAAAAAAAAAGATACAAAAAAAAACACAAGCCAATACCAATTAAATATCTTTTGGCTTTATAAAAAAAAAGAAAGCCCTTTAACACTGCCCTAAGACTTGACGCTAAGATACTTGCTCACACATATGACGCGTTGACGGCGTCAGAGTTCAGTGCCCGTCGACATCAATAAATTACTATCTAAAGTAGGATTTTTATTTAAATTCTGCGTTATCATGAAAATGACAACAAAGTAGTCTAAATTTAAAGTCTTCTGAAGAAGTATTTAAGACTAAATGTCCAGAAAATTAAGCAAAATAAAAAATGTATGCACCGGCACCTATAAAAATTGCAAACGCTGAAATCTGTTGTCACATGTCACTCGTATCAGTTTGAAATTTTAGCAGTTGTAAGTGGTAGTCGTAAAACACTTTTGTCATTAAGTTATGGTCGAAAACTTCCTTAGAAGGGCGGTATCAATAGCTTAACTGCAAAAAACAACAAAAAAATTGTAAAAACAAAAAGTTACGTAAGCGGTCTAGAATCAACATAGAATCAACATTGTACTAGATATTAAAAAAAAAGAGTTAATAAAAAAAAAATTGAAAATTATAGTCAACTAGTCATGATGACGTGACGGCGGTGTGTCACATTGACAATAGTTTGATTCGTTTTGTCCCTATAACCATTTGCCAAATGTTATTGATAATGACAGCATATTGTTGAGAGACAGTAGCTGTCCAAAAGAAAAAAATTAATTAGAATAAAACTAAAAAAGGGAGTACAAAAATATGATTGAAGGGCTATGCCGGACCAATCAGTTTTAAGCACGCTAAAGGGACAAAGTATTCGTGTCCGGTCTAGCCAATAAAGATGAGTATATGTTGATTGAAAGATGTCGGGTCGGACCAATCATTTCGCTAAAGGGACAAAAACAATAATGTCCGGTCTAGCCAAGGATAAGGTACGTTTTGATTGAAGGACACCGGACATAACTCCGCTAAAGGGGCAAAAAGAACAATGCCCGGACTAGCAGGTAAAGAAGAAGTGACTCCTCCAGTGTCATGCAGAAGGATCTAAGAGGCTAGTCCTGACGTTCGGGCCAGGCTAACCTGATTTATCATTTGTGGTATCAAGCCAAGATAATTTATCAGTCAGGATGATCGAACAGTTAAAGTCATTCTTTCGATTCTGATATGCTTTGTTGTAAAGCTGCACGCACGAGGACGTGCGTATGTCAGTATGGCCGTGACGGCGGCGTCATCATGTAGAATCTAAAATGTGAAAAATATCCAATAGTAATCAATGTACAAAAACAACAGCTGCACCTGACCTGACCGATCAGGCGATCACGCCACTATGACGTCACGCCACCTGCACCTCCCGCCCGGACCCTCTAAGTCCTATAAGTAACCTGACTGATGGTCGGTGGGGGCATTCTTGTCATCGAAATGGTCAGTTGCAGACGTTGTCTCATACGCTTTGTTATTTTAAGATTGATGTTTTAATATCGCGAATTGGTGAAGAATAAACCACTGCTCAAATACGAAGTTGGTAATTGTCTCATTCATTGGACCCTAAACCCTACTCTTATTATAATAACAGAGGAGACGCCAATATACAAAATGAAATTGAAAGTGAGAAGTGAGGTACCCAGACTAGAGGTACCTAGGAAAATCACTACATAGTATAAAACAAAGGCTCGCTAGTAATACTTAAATGTAAGTGTACGCGATCAAGACTCGATTTAAAAAGTTCGAAATATGAAAATTAACTTAGTTTTAGTTTTGCAGTATCTATGATCCCAGACACCCCAGACATACCCATCTATATAAAACTTGATCGAAAAACTCGTTACGCTTTAAAATGGTGAAGCCTATTTGGAAAAAGAAGTATACAAAAGTTTCAATCAGCCCGTCAATAAAAAGCACTGAAACAGCATCAGGGTTGACGAAAACAGACAGGCTCCGTAATCCGTCACAACACCTAGGTTATTCAAAAAGTGTTATTAAAGAATCTACAAAAACTAAGGTGTAAGTAACCAAATTGTTCATAACGCTTAACCCATTATAACCTGAATTTCACGTCTCAGAATTGGAAAAGATTTTATAATATTGTTTCTGAGGTCAATTTAGGCGATATGAAGCTTTATCATTTTTTTATTTCTGTAAACAAAAGTCGGTGCCATATGGCACCACTAGGTCACAATACCACCGGCCGTAATATAACCTAACTACCTTTAATCCAAAAGCTCCCAACAATGGTCCGAAACTTAATCGAATATCTTCCATTATGTGTAATTTGGACAAAGCCAAATAGAAAAAGATTTTAGTATCAGTTTTGTATCCTTGCAAAGCCGCGGCGGGTCTCTAGTTTTAACTAAAATAACGAAAGCCTCTTTTTCGACAATTTTATTGCTTAAGTGCATTCAAAACGATACCCACATTGACATAATTGATGGTCAGGAAAATGAAGCTTGATCAATGATCAACATCAGGACTAATTATAAAAAAACTGTCATCTTTCAAACCCCATCGGAAGACCAGCGCGGGCACACGCTAGGAACATTACATCACACACATCATCAGCCTATGATAGTCCACTGCTGGACGTAGGCCTCTCCTATTAACTATGCGTATAGACGCATTAGGAGGTAAATGCCCATAATCGCCACGCTGGGCAAGCGGATTGGCGATCGCAGTAATGTGTCCACTATGATGACGCTGCTGCCCATCATCAATCGTTATCAAAAAAAAATGGTCAGTGACACTTCAATCGCTTAGTCGACTCTAACGACACCCGCAGGAGGAGTTGGGGTGGTGACAAATGTATTCTTACTGCCGTCACCACACGGCTCAACATGCACACCATGCTACATGCTTAGAACCAGGAACATGCTTAGATGAAACCATTTCGTAGCATGCACTTTGTCATTTGTATTTTTCTTCATTTCTGTATATTGCGCTCCTTGTGCTTGTTACGAATAAACTTATTTTTCTTTTCTATCTTGTCAACTTATCGGGTCCTCATGTTCAGTGGCCAGATAAAGTAAACTGTTACATAGAATTTGTAAATAAACCTGCAGTTAGAAGTGCAACAAGTTTGCAACAACGGACGGGCTGAGCGGCTTAAAAATACTATCAACAGGAAGCCGGAAAACTGACTAGTGTCAAAGAGAAGTATATTAAACAGAGCCCGGATTTTCTACGGCAAAACAAAACACTATCGTAATCTAACCAGCGAGAGAAACATTAATTTATCGGTATCGATAATTGTGTAGTAGAAGAAAACTGTCCCGAAATAAAATAGAGCCATATAATGTATACCCACTGAATGTACGTTCAAATTCACTTGATGTCAAAGGAGCAAATATATAAAATTCATTTTAATTTAAAATTCAACCTAATACAAACTACACGTATATATTTTTTATTAGATACCTATTTGTTTAATATTGGAACGGGTTTATCACTGGCTAGATTTCAGTTTTTTGTTTTGTCGTGGAAAATCCGGGCTCTAATAATAAAGAGTGTTTTATTCATGCAATACGGTGCGCTAGTGGAAAACGAAAAAAAATTATCAAACCTAAAATTTGCATTATTTCATAATCACGCACTTTTAAACACAATACTTTAAAAAATCAGTGCAAATTCTCACCTTATTCTGTTAAAAGTAAGGTGGTTTTTCCTTCTGTAATTTGAATTGACTAGACATGTTCCTTCCGTGGACCCTTCAAACAGACTTTTCCTAATCGTTAGGTATTTTATTATTTGTCAAATCCATTGACTTATAAACACGTTTAATATGCCTAAAAGTATCTCACTGTAGAATTCCAACGCCAAAGAGTCCCAGATTCCATTCCAGATTTATAAAGCTGTGTATGCACTCTCGTGCATTATTCAAGCTCACTCGGCATCATATTTCAACTCGGTTACTTTGGTCAGTGGGACTCCTACCTTACCTAAGGCTGGGATTACACCCGTGAGTTCTTACGTAAGTCGAAAGGACGTGGTGTTTTTTCTGACAATTGTAATTATTTTGCTTCGCAAAAAAGTAGTTATTTGCTGCTGATTTATTAAAGTTCCTGCACTACATTTTATGTTGGTGGCAAACAAACGCATGGCCCTTCCGATAATAAGTAGTAGTTAATTTACAATTGTAGCATTTGTCAATGTGGTACAATTGGGGCCGATATCTGTATATCGATAGAATCCCATCTCAAATCATCGCTATACTTAACCTCGGATCTACAACAATCAATTCATGGCAGTATCACCTTTCTGTCTCTATAAATACTTAGCCGGTAATAAGCTTAAAAAAAGCTTACTTAATATTAAATTTGTACCTTAAAAGTAGGTGTTAACATTGTTCATAAAACAAACTAACTAAACGTACCTAATTGAATTGAAAGTGGTATTCTACTTAACCTACAATTTTTGTTGTATAGGTATTGTATATGTAATGGTATTTTCCGGTTTCCTATTTTCCTCGCGATGGTGAGGTGAAACTGCTTATTTGTAAATACCTTAATGCAAATGTGTTCTTGGGTCTTACTGTATTAAAATTAGTTTAAGCTCTAGTTAAATACCTACTTTATTGCATGCACGTACTCGCAATGCTTACTGATATGTTATTATTACCTAATGTTAATTTAATTAAGTTTCTCTGAAGTGAAATGTATAATTTCTATGAGAAAAAAATAAAGTTCCTTAACCCATTCAATGCCGAAGACGCGAATTCGCGTCCTATGTATGCGTAAACGTGATGCCGAGGACGCAAATTCGCGTCCTCGAGTTATTTCTTTTTTTTTGCTAGAAATCAACTGTACTTAAAAGCTGATACCAAAATGTTATTTTATTTATGGAGGATAATATTATACCGTCGCTGGTTTCTGGATTCAATGCATTTGTAATTTTCATAATTCTTATCTCGGATGCCGAAGACGCGACTTCGCGTCCTGTGTATGCGTAAACAAGATGCCGAGGACGCGAATTAGCGTCCTTCAAGTGTGAAATAACCTAATGCCGCAGACGCGAATTCGCGTCCTTGAAGTGTGATAATATAACCTAATGCCGCGGACGCGAATTCGCGTCCATTGAAATGTTAACGTGATGCCGTGGCCGCGAATTCGCGTCGTCGCGTAGAAGGCGGCGGCGCTGCGTGATAATTAAAAATATGGGGCGTCAGCAATGAATGGATACCAAAATGTTATTTTATTTATGGAGGATAATATTATACCGTCGCTGGTTTCTGGATTCAATGCATTTGTAATTTTCATAATTCTTATCTCGGATGCCGAAGACGCGAATTCGCGTCCTGTGTATGCGTAAACAAGATGCCGAGGACGCGAATTAGCGTCCTTCAAGTGTGAAATAACCTAATGCCGCAGACGCGAATTCGCGTCCTTGAAGTGTGATAATATAACCTAATGCCGCGGACGCGAATTCGCGTCCATTGAAATGTTAACGTGATGCCGTGGACGCGAATTCGCGTCGTCGCGTAGAAGGCGGCGGCGCTGCGTGATAATTAAAAATATGGGGCGTCAGCAATGAATGGGTTAAACCTAAATACGGGCGTTTTTCCCAACAACTGAGTATTGCAGATACGAAGTTGGGTAAGATAGCGGCGAATATCCGCTTGAGACTTTTTAGGCCAGCCAAAACACCTGTAAATTCTTACGTTAGTTGTTATATATCATTGGTAGGGACGCAGACGGTGCTATACTAAGGAACGAGAGGTGTATATCACTATCTCATTCCTTAGTGTAGCTCCGTCCCTACAACTTACGTAAGAACTCACAGGTGTACGGCCGCTTTTATAAGTCAAAGTCAAAGTCAAATAATTCTTTATTCAGATTCGAATAGCAACAAACTCTTTTGAATCGTCTAGGTATTGAAACTACTTCCGGTTCGAACTACACCGCTGATCCAAGAAGAACCGGTAAGAAACTTGGCGGGAATTATTTTTTCAAACAATCATGGTACATCTTACAACTAACATGCATTAAAAAAAACATAAAATTGATTTTAAATAAATTGAAATATAATATCTAATAATAACAAGAGATGTAAAGTCTCTAAAAATTTCTATAATAAGTACTTACTCTTTTTTGGTTATAAGATATTTTCCATTGCTTCTCCTTCCAAAACGCCTTACGTGTCTCGAGTCTGGATTTCCATATGACTTTTTGGTTATGTTATTAGGACTGTGTGGTGCAATGGATTTCACGTCCAGCGTAGAATTATGACGTTGGTTGAAATGATGGCTTGCTGCGGTTGGTTTTGAGGCAGATATTAATGAAAGCCTGGGATTAGCCAGAAATAAAAGGATTTTTTTACATTGTTGATGTTTTGATATAAAATCAAGCATTTTTCTGCGCTTGCTTAATTGAATTTACATTGTCAAAGGGGTCATCTGCAGAAAAAGTGTACCTTTTAATTTTTTTATGCGGTCGTGGACTGTAATACTTACACCATTTTACTCGGCATCGTGCGTACTTTCCAGTTATGAAACAAAAAAAGTATGTCTCTAATGTCACGAAAATAAGTATGTAAATTGAGATTACTCAGTTTAGTTACTCCCATACTAAATGTATGAAACGAAATGTAACGAAACTGATAAAAAAATCTCAAATTTGTTACAGAATTTTTCATACCTTTAGTATGGGAGTAACTAAAGTGAGAAATCTCAATTTACATACTTATTTTCGTGACATTAGACACATCCTTTTTTTGTTTCATAACTGAAAAAAACGCTCGATGCCGAGTAAAACGGTTAGAGTCCATGATTGGTTGGTCGCATAAAAAAAAATAAAAGGTACACTTTTTCTGCAAATGATCCAAAGAATAAAATAGTAGGTAGGTACATTATTATACAAGAGCGAAAAAAAAGAAATTCGAAACGAGTGGCGTTAAATTAAAATATTTACGACTGAAGGGAGCGTTTTAAATCGACATCGACACGAATTACGAAATTACTTTTTGCATGTAGGTATATCGTACGACGTTTTTCAATACAGATGGCCCTCCGAAGTTTCCGAATATTCGAATACCAGCAACTTTCGTATATTCGAATATCAGTAACTTTCGAATATTGGCAAGCCCTAGTCCTGCTTTAAAATTCAATGTTCTGCAACAAAACAGGTAAAAATATAGTCTTTAGTAATTACCGCATACTTCACGTAGGTACTGCGCTACTAACCGCTTCTAAGAGAAAAATGACACATTGCGAAAGGTCTTAAGTGCATATCCTACTCGTAGCTTTTACGTCGTTTTGAGTTGTGTAAGATGTTTTGAAATAAATATCAATTATTTCTGTGCTTGCTTAATTGAATTTACATTGTCAAGGAATAAAATAGTACATTATTTTACAAGAGCGAAAAAAAGGAAGTTCGAAACGAGTGGCGATAAATTAAAATACAATCGAAGGGAGCGCTTTAAATCGAAATCGACACGAGTTACGAATTTACTTTATGCATGTATATCGTACGACGTTTTTCAGTAGGTACAGATGGCCCTCCGAAGGTTCCGAATATTCGAATACTTACCAGCAACTTTCGAATATTCGAATATCAGTAACTTTCGAATATTTGCAAGCCCTACTCCTGCTTTAAAAATCAATGTTCTGCAACAAAACAGGTAAAAATATAGTCTTTAGTAATTACCGCATACTCCACGTACTGGCTACTAACCGCTTCTAAGAGAAAAATGGCGCATTGCGACCACAAAAGGTCTCAAGTGCATATCCTACTCGTAGCTTTTACGTCGTTTTGAGTTGGATAGGAATAAGCGGGCAATTCCCATTATTTTCTCGTAACGTTTCGCCCAGTTAGCGGTTTCTAGGAGAGAGTACAAAGTAACGGAACGTTATCGATTGCCATGCAAGGGTTAAGCCGACGTACATAGGTTTAATGCAGGCTTAGAATATAAATCACTGGTGCGTTAACTGTAACGGTATCTATCTATCTAATGGTAAATAGATATCGTTACCTACAGTTGTCTCTTTGAAGTGGACTGATAACATATCGTTAGGTGGCAAATAATTATGTATGACATCGTCACTATAAACTTTAGCCGTCTCCATAAAATCGATAAATAAAAATCATACATTTTTATTCAATTTGAGATTTTATAGTCGAAAGATATTTTCGCCATTTTTGAGTTGATGACATAGTAAAACTTGCTACCTGTCTAAGGTAAGACTTACACGTTCCTCATTGATATATTTGTTCATAAGTAGTAAATCAAAACCACCGACGCGACTTTTTCAAGGTAACAAACCTTGAGTCACCTCTTTTATTAATTATTTAGTTCATCGTTTTCCACCAAATGTTGTTATCTGTCGTTTCTACGCCAATTCATACAAATATCAAATCCACCGTGTACGGTGTTATATATTATCAAACCATGGCATGAACGGAATCAGAAGGGGATTCGAAAGTACTGTTAACACAACACATGACACAACATTTACCAAGAAAAGAGTTGTTTATAGATGTAGTGAGTGATTAATTAATCGATTGTCTGTAAGTCTCTGCACTTAAACTATGAATATATGTATCCTAGATTGACTTATACACTGTTGTGTCAACAGTACTTTCAAATCCCATTCTAGTTGCAGTTTCAGTATAGGCTTGATTACTGCTTTTTAAATAAATATACAACATTATATTTTTTCTTAGTGTGTTGTGTACTAACCTTTAGTGCCCGAACAATGTACGATGTAACAGCAGACCTTTTCCACGAAATGCTCTTTCGAAGGAAAACGCCATATTAATATTATACAGACAAAGCGTTGTGAATAACCCTTTTTCATCATAATGCAATGCTTGACGTAGGTACTTACATCTTGAAAGGGTGACATTTTAGCTACCAGTAAAATAATAGAGGGTTAATTGGGCGGATTTATATTTTGTTGTAGTTTTTTTTAATTTTCCAAATTTGGACTCTTTTGCATTTTTTCTACTCAGTATCACGAGCTCTTTCCATACTGATACAAATAAAAAAGTGTCCCAAAAAAAATCCATTGAGTTACTATTTTTCATACACTTTCTTCGACCGTAACTCAGTGGAAGACAAAAAAAATTATGGAATTCTTGGGACACTTTTTTCTGCTAATGAGGATCGAAAGAGCTCGCGATTCTGAGAAGAAAAAATATCAAAATATCCAAATTTGGAAAATTTTGAAAAAACTAGAACAAATTTAAAATCGGGCTAATTCTGAGGTCAGATTGATAAACTTTTACTATGGGATCAACATCAAAGCAAAAAAACCAACTAAGTATTCCATACATTCCGCCCACAAAAGTTTTATTTGAACAGCATATTATTTTTTGGTTGATGATTGATGAAATGAACATTTCTCAAAAAATTCGTACAAAATAATTTTGTAATTAATTCTCGCTAAATTTTATTAACTTTTTAATGATGATTTGATAAAGTATCGTAGATTGTGGACTTTCCCACTTTTGCTATGTCTATGTAAAATAAGAGTGATGACATGTAACAAAAGCTACATGAAGCAAGTGAGTGGTTAACTATGCGAAACAATAGATAAAAGTAATATCAACATTTGGTAACAAAATAGGAAACCTAGACGACCTGTCAGCTCCAAAGATGGATATATAAGTTTTAGTCCACAGAGTAGTATAGACCTACACGCATGAGCGTAAAATTCAATTTCAGTTTTGACATTTTGTTGACTTCGCATCTGAGTAACAGGTATTTGAAATGGCTTCAAAAAGTCCAAATGTTTTTGATTTGATTTGATTGACCTTACTGACAAATACGTGTAGGTACGCAAAACTTCCCTACTACTAAGTACGTAATTTTAACCATCATAATTCTGCGGTCATACAAAATCTAATCAAACTAAATCCCGGATTGGACGTTTTCATGCAAATATGACTCACAGCGCGTAAAAATGCCTTAAACTAAACCCTCTATTCTACAAAACAAAACGACAGTGCTCCCTAGAAAAGTATTAGTACTTACGACCTTTTGTGACTGGTGGTTTAGGAACAAAGTGTACCCTCGTCAACTCAGATCTCTAAGGGTACAGACGGCCGCGAGGGCTACAATTCCTTCGATTGGGTGTGCGGTAGTTTTATAGAAAATTAATTCGTATTTTATGCCATCGACCCTTAATTGACCTTTTAGTAACAATAACTGGGTCAAAATTCTTTTTGTTGTCTTATTTTGTATCCCTAAAAAATGTGACGATGATGAGATGATGTTTTGTTTTTAATTTCTGATGTATGGTTTAAAATCTAGCGTGAAAAATAAATACAAGTGCACCGGATTTTTTTTATGTACCGAGTCAAAACAGCAACTAAAAGCGTGACAGAGTGGTATGAAACAAGACAACGAAAATAATTTTGACCCAACTACGGACCTTAAACTAATGATAATGACAGTCACAGATAGTCAGTGGTACTGCAATTATAAAGTAATATCATACTACTTCCAACTAACCTCGTCTTAAGGAATGAAACCTGTCCTATCATCGTTAAGGCTTCAACCCGCCCGTTCTGAAAGATAAAACAACTTATGCAATTACGCATAAGATTCGAATTGCATAACCGTAAAGTGTAACTTAGTACGCTTTGAATATACAAGTTGCAGTAAAGAGATGATATCAATCGCATTTCTGACATTCAGTTCAAGAATGGAGGGTGGATGGCGCGTCGCACTTTTTCTTTGCGCATGCGTCTGCAATGGAAATACAGAGAGGATACTCGTCATGGTTCCAACACCTTCATTCAGCCATCAAGTGGTCTTCCGACCTGTAACACAAGAGTTGGCCAAACGAGGGCATCAGGTCGTGTTACTCACCACTGACCCATCATTCCCACCTGGCCAGACCCCTCAGAACCTCACAGAAATAAATCTCCACGACATATCGTACCCGCTATGGATTGATCGGTTTATGAAAACCGCAACT
Source organism: Thaumatotibia leucotreta (assembly GCA_025490895.1). Taxonomy (NCBI): domain Eukaryota; kingdom Metazoa; phylum Arthropoda; class Insecta; order Lepidoptera; family Tortricidae; genus Thaumatotibia; species Thaumatotibia leucotreta. The sequence goes on along the minus strand of JALPQI010013575.1, from coordinate 1,094 downwards.
GGAAAACAGAACGACTTATACACGCAAGTAGAAACTGCTTTTAGTCTTATTGTAGAATTATTTCCAAAGCAGATAAAGAGTGACGCTGTGCAGAAAGTGTTTGCTGAAGAAAAGTTTGATCTGGTGATCGTAGAAGCATGGAACAGACCACCTTTAGCACTGTCTCACGTTTTCCAAGCGCCTGTCATAATGTTGAGTTCTTTTGGAGCTATGGATGAGCAATACGAGATCATGGGAGCTCCTGTGAATCCATTATTGTACCCGGACTACCTTCGGACGCGTTCATACAATCTTACACTTTGGGAGAAAGTTACAGAATTATATTCCCGGTATCAGCTTCATCGTATGATGACGTCTTATCAGGCAAAAGAGGATGCCATGCTTCGTGATCTGTTTGGGGAAGATATGCCTCCACTGGAGGTGTTGAAGAACAATGTGGAGCTGATGATGATTAATATTGATCCAGTGTTTGAGGGTTATCGTCCTGTGCCGCCTAATGTTATACATTTGGGAAGCCTCAACTGTGCACCTCCTAAAGATCTGCCTCAGGTAAGTAAGTAGTATTTAAAACTTCTCAATTTAACCGATTTATTAAATATATAAATATTACTTGATTTCTCCGAGAATGATCATATTTTTTTTTAATCGGACGGGCACTTATACTTTACGGGGACTCTGGATCGGATGATGGAATCTTGGAGAAATCGGTTGAAGTCGGACTTTTTTTTTTATTTGGTGATTATCGTTTTTATCTTTATTATAGTATTCCAAACTCGATTAAAACTAGCCAAATCAAAGACTTACCCGGTACACCCTTTAATTAGGTACCGATAAAAAACTGTAAAATTTCAATGAAAAAATCGAGTCAGTATAGTTAAAAAGCTGTAATTTCTGGCTTTTGTAATTAACTAGCACTTTCGCTGACAGTGCGAGAGTTAAGCGTAGTTACAAGGACCCCGCCTGTCGACGTAGTGTCACCGAAAGAGCTAGGATGTATTAAATTAACTAATTTTGGTCCGTTATTGTTGCTACTGCAATTTCAGTATTCACAAAACAAGTTTTCCCTAACCATTTCCAAATCTATTTTACCATAA
>JALPQI010013574.1:0-31881 GCA_025490895.1 Thaumatotibia leucotreta | reverse complement strand
GGCGTCAAATTTTGTAAGTTGAAGTGAACAAAAACAATAATGCTTCCTTAAGTAATATTAATTGCAACAACACAAAAAAATATGAATACTCAAGGGCCTGAGACATATTTTAAATCATAGGCAAGTAACAACTTCAGTACAAAATCCGACACGCTCGGCCGCCATACAAATGAATGAACTTGTTTCTTCTATCCAAATCTGATTCTGTGGCATTTAAAGCCTTTAGGCACACCACGTAATACTTAAATTAAGATATTTTTTCATTATGATTTTTTTTTCATTATATTATGTCTTTGGTATTGTATAATTTAGGACTTTTCCCAGAATCTCGCTCTTTACTCCCCTTTCTTTGGTATTTGATTATGAAACTGGTTATTATAGCAGTCCACGGCAACTGACATATTGTTCATTCTTAAAAATAATAACAATCTAATACCTAGACCCAAGAAAATTATTTTTCAAAGAAGCTATAAATTACAACACAAATGATGCATTGAAAAACAGTATTAACCTTTTGGACGCCAACGATTGATATATTGGCACCGCAGGTTCAACGTCAAAGACCCATATATAAGTCATGTTTCACAGAGCAATATAAACCTACATGTATGTGCGTAAAGTTCAAAGTTTTGACATTTTGCTGACGTGGCGCCTCAGTTACAGTTTTTGTATTTGACGTGGCTTCGAAAAGGTTAAATATGTTATTAGACTTATTAGTAACATGTATACTTTGTCTCAACTTAACTTACCTTGTACATCAAAATGGGATCATAGTGAAGTGAAGGCCCCAATATAATTAGTGCAGGGATGACGGTTTCCTTTATGTCTTCAAATGTTACGCAAGCAGGAGGGGCTAACGGAGATGTCAAAGGAGGGATAGGTGTTCCCATTATTTTTGGAGCGACACGACAGTGACTGCAAAAAAAAAACAGGATTAGTATTATCTGAAACTACTACTTAGTATACAGAATATGTCTTGAATGAAGTGTCGTAATCATGTTGTTATCATTTCGTCACCCATATTATGGGCGACGAAATTACTTATTTATGATACAAGTGTGGAAAGTAGGCTTTTTTCAGGACGAGTGTTGGTGACTATAAAACACGAGCGAAGCGAGTATTTTAAAACCGACACGAGTATATTTCAACATGTGTATCATACGAAAAGTCATCAACACCATTCCTAGTCACGTCTGGAGTCCCGCAGGGATCAATTATTGGCCCACTCATGTTTATTTTATATATTAACGATATTTCGTCTTGTTTTAACCACTGTGACTTCTTGTTGTATGCTGATGACTTGAAAATCTACAGAAAAATTAAATCAGACACTGACGTTCAACTTGTTCAGGAAGACTTGAATCGATTTAATTGATTACTGTATAGACAACAAACTGCTCTTAGCATATGACAAGTGCAAATACATAACTTTTACAAAGAAAATTCACGTCACTCAGAGTTGCTACAACCTTAACAATCACGGCCTAGAAAACGTCACTACAATACGCGACTTGGGACTGATTCTGGATACTAAACTGACACTGGATTTTCATATCGACCATATCCTTCAGAAGGCTTACCGAATGTTGGGTTTTATCATGCGCATTTCAAAACGTTTCAAACAAAAAAACAGTCTTTTATATTTATATAATTGCTTAGTCCGTCCCAACCTTGAATATGCCTCAATAGCTTGGAACCCATTTTATAATATCTATATTAATAAAATAGAAATGGTACAAAAAAAGTTTGTTCGTTACGTGGCATATAAAATGCGTTTACCGCGTCGCTCCTACTGTCACACGCTATCAGACATGAGGATGCTATCTCTTCGGGATAGACGAACCATCGCAGACATTGTTATGTTGCGCAACATATGTACTGGACACATCATCTGCCCACAATTGTTGTCATGTATTCGATTCCGAGCATCGGGTAAATGCACAAGATCGAAAGACCTATTCAGCCTTCCTAAAATAAAGACCAATGCCGGCAAGCGAGCTCCAATTTACAGGATGTGCCATCACCACAATACGGTCCTTAATAATATAGATATATTTTCTTGCTCCCTTTCAAAATTTAAAACTACAGTAAAAGAAATATACCTGTTGTAATTTGTAATTAGTGTTAAGTCTCACGTTATATTTACTTGGAATTGTCAAACATTTTCAGCATGCTTGCGAATTTGTGTATAACTTTTGTGTTCACAGTGAGATAAGTTTAAGGAAACGTCTGTGCCTAAATACTGTAACGCTCCAATACGATGTATTCTTGTGACTGTTTCTGTTTTATCTCCTTATAAATAAATAAATAAAATAAATAAGTACTATGAAAATTCATTCTTGCACATGTGCGGAAAACTATCAGTTCCTGTGCATAAGTTTACCCTTAAAAATAACAGTTTCGGAGTATATGGGTGAATCAACTTTTTTCTGTCTGTTATTGCCATGGTTACGGTCGGCTGAGTCACGCTGGTTTTATGCAAAATTATGCTACTTAAATTAGGCAAACATGCAAGTAGTGCATGTCTGTAGGTGGCACATCTAGGAAAGGGCTTATTAACACCAGAAACATGTATGTTTGCATAGTAGCATAATTTTGCATAAAACCAGCGTGACTCAGACGACCGTAACCATGGCAATAACAGACAGAAAAAAGTTTATTCACCCACATGCATTATAAACCTTTTAAAACTTGCTGAAAAAAGCCCAGTTAACTAACTAAACTAGACCTATACAGGGTGCTCGCGAGGAAACCGCATAATATTAATGCTGAATTCCTGAGCATATTTAGAGTATTTAATGTTATATAAATATTTCCTGGATTCGGCTTGGTTCTAGAGATAATTAACCTTTTTTCGAAAAAAGTTTTTCGACGTAACTCGTCATAAAACTTCTTTTTGATTAGAATGCTACCACAATGTGTCCTAATATTACCACACCTTTTGTGTGACAATCAAAAAATAAGAATAGACTTGACGAAAAAACCTGTCCCTAAAATAACATTTAAAAAAATAATTTTAACAAATTGTTGTTATGATAAAAAGTATTGGAAATGTTAAAAAGTATTTAAAAAGTTAAAAAAAAAATGGAATTTGACATTTGGTCTCATAATATTTTTTGTTTATTTTGATGTCTAGAATGCATAGTTAAAATCTTGCGGTTTCCTCGCGAGCACCCTGTAGATGTAATATGGCGCTTACTTTCTGTAGAGCGGCTCTACAAGCGCATGCAGCATGTGCGCGAGCGCTCGCGCCGGTCGCTCGGCCAGGCCCGCGCCGGCGCCGGCGCCCGGCAGCCGCGCCGCCAGCGCCGCGAACTCGCGCCACGCCGTCACCTTCAGCAACGCTTCGCTTAGCACCAGCTGGTTGCTCCAGTAATGTTGTAACAGGATTACATACATGTTGTTCCCGCTTGAACCCTTCGACAAGCTCAGCTGGCCCTACGTTTCCTAACACATTAAAACTTAGGTACAGGCATTGCACTCAGTAAATATGGGATAGGCACTAACCTGAGCAGACGGCTGTGACACACGAAGATTCCGGTCTTTCTTCAGCTGGCCAGCAACTCCTCGACCTTGGGAGCTCAGGAGGCACTAAATATCAACTGTTTTTCCACAAATTTCACCGAAATGCCGATTTAGGAATATAAAATGTGCGAGACGCACACGCGTTGCAGCCAACGCCCGATTTTTAAGTGAATCACTCTGTTTTTTCACATCTACCGCCGAATTTGCTCGGCATTGACCCACCCTCATATTTAAAGATTACAATGCCTGAACACATGTAATACATAGATGTAATATGACGCTTACTTTCTGTAGAGTGGCTCGACAAGCGCATGCAGCATGTGCGCGAGCGCTTGCGCCGGTCGCTCGGCCAGGCCCGCGCCGGCGCCGGCGCCCGGCAGCCGCGCCGCCAGCGCCGCGAACTCGCGCCACGCCGTCACCTTCAGCAGCGCTTCGCTTAGCACCAGCTGGTTGCTCCAGTAATGTTGTAACAGGATTACATAGATGTAATATGGCGCTTACGTTCTGTAGAGCGGCTCGACAAGCGCATGTAGCATGTGCGCGAGCGCTTGCGCCGCCAGCGCCGCGAACTCTCGCCACGCCGTCACCTTCAGCAGCGCTTCGCTTAGCACCAGCTTCTGGTTGCTCCAGTAATGTTGTAACAGGATTACATAGATGTAATATGCCGCTTACGTTCTGTAGAGCGGCTCTACAAGCGCATGTAGCATGTGCGCGAGCGCTTGCGCCGGCGCGAGCGCCGCGAACTCGCGCCACGCCGTCACCTTCAGCAGCGCTTCGCTTAGCACCAGCTGGTTGCTCCAGTAATGTTGTAACAGGATTACATAGATATAATATGGCGCTTACGTTCTGTAGAGCGGCTCTACAAGCGCATGTAGCATGTGCGCGAGCGCTTGCGCCGGTCGCTCGGCCAGGCCCGCGCCAGCGCCGCGAACTCGCGCCACGCCGTCACCTTCAGCAGCGCTTCGCTTAGCACCAGCTTCTGGTCGCTCCAGTAATCATGTAATACATAGATGTAATATGGCGCTTACGTTCTGTAGAGCGGCTCTACAAGCGCATGCAGCATGTGCGCGAGCGCTTGCGCCGGACGCTCGGCCAGGCCCGCGCCGGCGCCGGCGCCCGGCAGCCGCGCCGCCAGCGCCGCGAACTCGCGCCACGCCGTCACCTTCAGCAGCGCTTCGCTTAGCACCAGCTGGTTGCTCCAGTAATGTTGTAACAGGATTACATAGATGTAATATGGCGCTTACGTTCTGTAGAGCGGCTCTACAAGCGCATGTAGCATGTGCGCGAGCGCTTGCGCCGGTCGCTCGGCCAGGCCCGCGCCAGCGCCGCGAACTCGCGCCACGCCGTCACCTTCAGCAGCGCTTCGCTTAGCACCAGCTTCTGGTCGCTCCAGTAATCATGTAATACATAGATGTAATATGGCGCTTACGTTCTGTAGAGCGGCTCTACAAGCGCATGCAGCATGTGCGCGAGCGCTTGCGCCGGTCGCTCGGCCAGGCCCGCGCCGGCGCCGGCGCCCGGCAGCCGCGCCGCCAGCGCCGCGAACTCGCGCCACGCCGTCACCTTCAGCAGCGCTTCGCTTAGCACCAGCTGGTTGCTCCAGTAATGTTGTAACAGGATTACATAGATGTAATATGGCGCTTACGTTCTGTAGAGCGGCTCGACAAGCGCATGTAGCATGTGCGCGAGCGCTTGCGCCGCCAGCGCCGCGAACTCTCGCCACGCCGTCACCTTCAGCAGCGCTTCGCTTAGCACCAGCTTCTGGTTGCTCCAGTAATGTTGTAACAGGATTACATAGATGTAATATGACGCTTACGTTCTGTAGAGCGGCTCTACAAGCGCATGTAGCATGTGCGCGAGCGCTTGCGCCGGCGCGAGCGCCGCGAACTCGCGCCACGCCGTCACCTTCAGCAGCGCTTCGCTTAGCACCAGCTGGTTGCTCCAGTAATCATGTTGTAACAGGATTACATAGATGTAATATGGCGCTTACGTTCTATAGAGCGGCTCTACAAGCGCATGTAGCATGTGCGCGAGCGCTTGCGCCGCCAGCGCCGCGAACTCGCGCCACGCCGTCACCTTCAGCAGCGCTTCGCTTAGCACCAGCTGGTTGCTCCAGTAATCATGTTGTAACAGGATTACATAGATGTAATATGGCGCTTACGTTCTATAGAGCGGCTCTACAAGCGCATGTAGCATGTGCGCGAGCGCTTGCGCCGCCAGCGCCGCGAACTCGCGCCACGCCGTCACCTTCAGCAGCGCTTCGCTTAGCACCAGCTGGTTGCTCCAGTAATCATGTTGTAACAGGATTACATAGATGTAATATGGCGCTTACGTTCTATAGAGCGGCTCTACAAGCGCATGTAGCATGTGCGCGAGCGCTTGCGCCGCCAGCGCCGCGAACTCGCGCCACGCCGTCACCTTCAGCAGCGCTTCGCTTAGCACCAGCTGGTTGCTCCAGTAATGTTGTAACAGGATGACATAGATGTAATATGGCGCTTACGTTCTGTAGAGCGGTTCTACAAGCGCATGTAGCATGTGCGCGAGCGCTTGCGCCGGTCGCTCGGCCAGGCCCGCGCCAGCGCCGCGAACTCGCGCCACGCCGTCACCTTCAGCAGCGCTTCGCTTAGCACCAGCTTCTGGTTGCTCCAGTAATGTTGTAACAGGGTTACATAGATGTAATATGGCGCTTACGTTCTATAGAGCGGCTCTACAAGCGCATGTAGCATGTGCGCGAGCGCTTGCGCCGGTCGCTCGGCCAGGCCCGCGCCGGCGCCGGCGCCCGGCAGCCGCGCCGCCAGCGCCGCGAACTCGCGCCACGCCGTCACCTTCAGCAGCGCCTCGCTTAGAACCAGCTTCTGGTTGCTCCAGTAATGTTGTAACAGGATTACATAGATGTAATATGGCGCTTACGTTCTGTAGAGCGGCTCTACAAGCGCATGTAGCATGTGCGCGAGCGCTTGCGCCGGTCGCTCGGCCAGGCCCGCGCCGGCGCCGGCGCCCGGCAGCCGCGCCGCCAGCGCCGCGAACTCGCGCCACGCCGTCACCTTCAGCAGCGCTTCGCTTAGCACCAGCTTCTGGTTGCTCCAGTAATCATGTTGTAACAGGATTACATACATGTTGTTCCCGCTTGAACCCTTCGACAAGCTCAGCTGGTCCTAGGTTTCCTAACACATTAAAACTTAGGTACAGGCATTGCACTCAGTAAATATGGGATAGGCACTAACCTGAACAGACGGCTGTGACACACGAAGATTCCGGTCTTTCTTCAGCTGGCCAGCAACTCCTCGACCTTGGGAGCTCAGGAGGCACTAAATATCAACTGTTTTTCCACAAATTTCACCGAAATGCCGATTTAGGAATATAAAATGTGCGAGACGCATACGCGTTGCAGCCAACGCCCGATTTTTAAGTGAATCACTCTCAGTTTTTTCACATCTACCGCCGAATTTGCTCGGCATTGACCCACCCTCATATTTAAAGATTACAATGCCTGAACACATGTAATACATAGATATAATATGACGCTTACGTTCTGTAGAGCGGCTCTACAAGCGCATGCAGCATGTGCGCGAGCGCTTGCGCCGGTCGCTCGGCCAGGCCCGCGCCGGCGCCGTCACCTTCAGCAGCGCTTCGCTTAGCACCAGCTGGTTGCTCCAGTAATGTTGTAACAGGATGACATAGATGTAATATGGCGCTTACGTTCTGTAGAGCGGCTCTACGAGCGCATGCAGCATGTGCGCGAGCGCTTGCGCCGGTCGCTCGGCCAGGCCCGCGCCGGCGCCGGCGCCCGGCAGCCGCGCCGCCAGCGCCGCGAACTCGCGCCACGCCGTCACCTTCAGCAGCGCTTCGCTTAGCATCAGCTTCTGGTTGCTCCAGTAATCATGTTGTAACAGGGTTACATAGATATAATATGGCGCTTACGTTCTGTAGAGCGGCTCGACGAGCGCATGTAGCATGTGCGCGAGCGCTCGCGCCGGCGCCGCGAACTCGCGCCACGCCGTCACTTTCAGCAGCGCTTCGCTTAGCACCAGCTTCTGGTTGCTCCAGTAATCATGTTGTAACAGGATTACATACATGTTGTTCCCGCTTGAACCCTTCGACAAGCTCAGCTGGTCCTAAGTTTCCTAACACATTAAAACTTAGGTACAGGCATTGCACTCAGTAAATATGGGATAGGCACTAACCTGAGCAGACGGCTGTGACACACGAAGATTCCGGTCTTTCTTCAGCTGGCCAGCAACTCCTCGACCTTGGGAGCTCAGGAGGCACTAAATATCAACTGTTTTTCCACAATTTTCACCGAAATGCCGATTTAGGAATATAAAATGTGCGAGACGCACACGCGTTGCAGCCAACGCCCGATTTTTAAGTGAATCACTCTCAGTTTTTTCACATCTACCGCCGAATTTGCTCGGCATTGACCCACCCTCATATTTAAAGATTACAATGCCTGAACACATGTAATACATAGATGTAATATGGCGCTTACGTTCTGTAGAGCGGCTCTACAAGCGCATGCAGCATGTGCGCGAGCGCTTGCGCCGGTCGCTCGGCCAGGCCCGCGCCGGCGCCGGCGCCCGGCAGCCGCGCCGCCAGCGCCGCGAACTCGCGCCACGCCGTCACCTTCAGCAGCGCCTCGCTTAGCACCAGCTTCTGGTTGCTCCAGTAATCCTGTCACAACATGTTCACTAATTGTATTTTGTGTAATAGATCTACCGAAACGAAGTGCAGATCCTGAGATGGATGTCTTTTTTGCTGTCATGCGTTTGATCAAATCCATCATAGTTGCCCACAGAGTTATGTAATGAGTTTATTATAGTGGAGTAGCGAAATCGATGTACCTAAGTGTATATGATTATAATTTTGTGTAAGTAATCTTAATTCAAACATACAGTTGACGAGTAAAAATATATAATTAAACGATTAAACTCACGTGTATTCAGTTACTACGTGCGACACGTTTTGGAGGGTTATTCCCACCTGTTACCACCAACTTGACACCAGTGGTAACAACTGGGATTTTTTTTCCACCTGTTACCACTGGGAACAACTGGGAATTAAAATTCCCAACTGTTACCACCAAACTAATTATTTTAGTAACTAACCAAATAGTTTAGTGGTAACTAGTGGGAAAAAAATCCTAGTAGTTACCACCAAGAACTCTGGTGGTAACAGGTGGGAAAAAAAATCCCAGTTGTTACCACTGGTGTCAAGTTGGTGGTAACAGGTGGGAATAACCCGTTTTGGAGAGCCTAGGTATCGATTATCAAGCGAACACGCGCCGCGAGTACGTGCTTGTGTAAGCGCCGCGCTCGCGAGTCGTGACGCGTAAACGTGGGCTCAGTGCTTGATATTATGATATATGTATAATATGGCACGTATTACATTATGTATAATATGACAGTCATGTTTATCAATATTGAATAAAAAGATAACAATCTCATTACCTGTGGATCTGCCTTTTCTTCAACAAATTCTGTGGGAGCATTAGCTTGGGGTCCTTTAGTGGACACAATGTTGATTCTGCGAATGTAATCTTGCACTGCTTTGAATTCCTTATCTGCTTCTTTGGCCATTACAGTATCATCAGGGCGCAACTGTAAATAACAATGTTTTAGAACATGCTTACAACAGGTGATTTGATATTAATCAATGAGTCGCAAATTGTAGATTGATAGATCCTATGCAATTCAACATCTGTTTTAGATATTACTGCTCAAATAAATGTTCCTTCTCCTCTTCGGTATGTTAAATGAAACATACAAATTAATAACAGATAAGATATACAATATTAATTTCTGGTATCAAAGCAGTGAATCCCAAAGTTGCAAGAAAAATGCAAAAGCCAACTATATCTAGAGAGACTCGCAGTAATTCGATAGTTCTAGGCTGACCAGTGCTATTTGGTTGGCATTGATACTAAGTACTGTCCTTAATTTCTATGAGTTAATGCAGATGTTTACATGATTTGTTACAAAATTAACAAAAGGATTAAAAATGTTGAAATATAATACATGATCTTTTCAACTGATAATACAACTTATAATAAATAATAATACTTACCCATGGATAAATGTTATCAAGTGCTATAACTTGATGCTGTAATAATAGAGCTATAACTGTCATCAGTGGGGGTGGTTCTTCATATTTATCAAGAACTTCCATATTCCCAAGTTTGAATCCTAAAACTTCTGAGATAACTTGGGGATCTCCCATGTAATTTTTTATAAGTGATATGAATAAAGTGTCTAAATGCGGACGAGCTTCAAAAGACTCTAATATAATGTCCAAAACTCTGTTTGGATCTAAATTGAAACAACCTGCAAACATAAACATTAATAGCATTAAATACCAAAACTACCATTCAATAACAGTATTAGTTATCAATCTGAAATTTGATTGTTCGTAAGTGCCAAAGTACTTAAATATTTGTTCTTGACTAGTGCGCAAAAACGAACTTTGCGCACGCTTCGCGCGCGGTAATTTCTCTTTTTGATGCACTTGTTATGAAAAAAATTGTCCCTTACACATGCAAAAACTTTTTTTTAACTCGGGTGATTGTCGCCCTTGTTTCACTCGGGCTCCAACTTTCACCCTTGCCGAAAAAAAGTTTTCCCGCACTAGTTAGGAAATGTACTATTATAGGTATGTGCATCTTATTGTTTCAAAGTTATTGCTGATTCAGAAATAAAGTTCTTTGATGTGTTGAATTAGGCATACCTATAAGAGATTGAATGATTTCTAATAACCCTTTCCATTCTGTCTCTTCAGTGACCTCTTGATTTAGCTCCACAATCAATTTAGCATATCCTTCACTTTCCTCTCTGAATAAATTAAATTTCCGTTGTTTATAACTGAGGAAAAAAAATCAATAGGTTAAACTTTAGAAAAGGATAAAAAAGTCAAAAAATGTTCATTGATTTTTTAGTGTCCTATTATCTCGCAAAATAATATGTACTTACTACAACTTCGTCTTGATCTTAATAAATTTGGTGTAAAAGTTTTTGTTTTTTAAAGTGCCAACATCCTGTAAAGTATCAATCTCCAATCTCTCCTTCAATAGCTTGTCAGATATGAAGGATTCTAATTCTCTCACAACATAGCAGAAGTTGGAACGCTCCTCACTCTGGATGTCGGAACATGTTTCTGCATCAAGTACACACACCACATCCAGTACTATTGATGGTATGTCTGCATGTAAAGCCTAGAAAATACCAGACATCAATCATTTCAGAGCAAGCATATCCATTTAAATACATGCTTCTCAAGCAAAATATTGACAATTTATGTGTAACTTGTACAGTACATATTTCTACTATTTATAAAATGAATCCATCCCTACCATAAATTGTGTGGGTCTCCTTCATTGGATAAGAGTAAATTAAACTCAAACATAATTTCGCACTTGCATAAATATTAACATGTTTATTATCCTGTTGTATTATTTTTTCTGTGGCTGTGCTGTGTTTTACTACTACTGCTTTATATCAATCCTCATTCTTGTAAAAACAGTTTAAACAAATAAACACTTACACATATTTCACGCAGTGCAGACAAAACTGCATCTTTCTTTAGAGCTCCTCGCAGACCGCATAGTAGCAGATCGTAAATGTTCTCAGACAATCCAGATAGCTTTCCAGACTTTGTCAACAATGGACTCTTTTCTTCATCTTTGATAGACTGTGTCACAGTTTTAATACTAAAACAAACATTTACAACGTTAAGGCCCTGTAGTTGAAAAACAATATTTATGTATGCAACAAACAACCTAATCGTTTAAAGTAAAAAGTATAAAAATACCTATTATTTTCATAATAAACTAATAGGAAATAAATAATCTATGGCTATGTGGCTAATTTAACATGGATGTTTAAATGTATTGCGTATCGCCGTAGGTACATAATTAAGATGATTTTGTATCTTACGAATCCTCATTTCGAGTTAATAAACAAAGGTTACGCATTTTATAACATGCGGTAGATGTTGCAAACAAACATTTCGGTGTGAAACATTAAGTAAAAACTTTTACTTACAATTGTTCCTTTCCTGATTTCTCCCAAGTTTTACAATATTCTGATACGAACTTAGTAAATGATTTCATCATGAAAGCCAAAAATAAAATCTACAATACTATGAAAACAGCGAAGCAAACGCCTCCACGGCCATGACGGTAAGAATAATATTACCATAGCAAAAAATTACAAACCAAATGTAAAGTAAAAATAATTGATCTTATTGTCTATGGACTGTTGCTGGACACTACAGACGGGCGGATCTTGTTAAATAATGTGGCGATGGCATAAAACAATGAATTTGACAAACAATTAATAAAAAAAAACAGTAATGTCAAAACAAGACCTAATTGTAATTTCGATGGGATTGCTTTTTTAGGTTATAATTTCTTGTTGTTATTTAAAATTAAAATGCCGAGCTACGAGCTAGCTTTAATGTTACGAGCCATGCCGAAGCCAGAACTGAAAACCGCACTCAAACGTGTCTCACACGCCATATTCAATCGTGGAGGTATCATACGAAATATAGAGAACTTAGGTTTTCGTGGAATGCCATATAAAACTAGTGCTCACGGTTTAGTTCATCGAGAAGCAAATTATTTTGTGTTCAAAATCGATACAGCGACACAAGTGGTGGCGGATTTAAAAGAAGAATACAACAGAGATGTCGACATAGTGAGGCAACGTGTCTACAAAGTTCAGTCTGATTGCGATCATAACTGCACCCTGGAAACTGAACTGTTGCCGCCGGCTTACAGGGAAGAGGTCCAGAAAATGATAGAAATTGGAAAAACTCAGGTCAACCGTTTTACATACAAATTTAAATATAATTCTGGTTTGGACTACTATCCATTCCAAAAATAATTTTATATTTATGTAATGTATTTTAACCGTAGATTAATATCCGTTAATGTAGATTAGTAGGTAATGTAATAAACATGATTTGCTGTTTATCTTTGTTTCATTCTACTTTTCATTTAATTTATTGACTCGACCAAGCTGTCATGCTGTAAGATACAAACAAATCTATTTGGTCTCTTATTGTTTGACAAAATAGTAATCATAATATTTTTTTGCACTTTAGTAGTAAAATAACAAATTCAAAGTATTTCAACTAATCAGTAGCTAAATCATGTTTGTTCTGGGAAAACAAAAATCCATATTTGATCTAAAAAGGTTTTGGTGGCTATCAGATGATACATTCCAAAATGTGTTGAAGATTTTCTATAGTGATAGTTACTATAAACATGAGTACACTAATAAAGTGGAAGCCGCTGTCAACAAACAGATTCAGGCAGAACAGCAAGCTGCTTATGAGTATCTTAGCTTGGCAGTGTCATTTTTGCATCCAAAGATTTCTAGGCTCGGTACTGGAGGGCTTTTTATGAAAATGTACCATGAGGAACTCCAGCACATGGAGGATTTGATCCACTATCAGCTTTTCCGAGGTGGAATACCTTTAATAAAAACACTAAATGCACCTACACCAAAAGATAATGTTACTATGCTTGAAGCTTTCAAGTATGTACTTGATTTGGAACATTGTGTGACTGAGGTAAGTATTTTACAGTTTATGCTTGTTTCCTAATATGTAAAAACAAGTTTCATCTAATTTCTTTGTAGAGGCTGCAACAAGCTAAAGATTTACAATTTCAACCTGTAGCTATATTACCTATTTAGTAATAGATCTACTTTCGTTCAAAGATATCCTTGTATAGGTAACAAATACATTACCATAATTTAATCAATTTAGCAGAAATCTCTAAAGTATTTATATTTTAATTGCTTTCATATTTCTAAGAAATTATTTTCCTGCAGCTAATAAAAAAACTTGTTTCAACTGCAGAAGAAAATGAGGACCACCACTGTGCTCATTTCATAACAACAGTCTATCTCAAGGAACAAATGAATTCAATTCATAATTTATCCCAGCATGTCACTCACATTGCTAGAATCAGTGAAGATCCTGATGCACTACACCATTATGACAATTATCTTCAAACAACTCATCCATACAAATCCAAGTATCTGCATACATGATGGTAATTTTTAATAAAAAACGCTTGCAGTTGTGCTATATTTTATTGATTGAAAGGTCTGATGATGATAATGATTCATTGCTTAGTATTTTATAAATATTCTCTAGTTCACAATCTTTTAGAGCAGTAACAAGCTCTGATTTTTCATTGCTCTTCTCAGATATGTGTAAATTATGCTTTTTCCAGTCTGTGTACCACTGCATAACAGTATCTGCAAAAAAATATTATAAAATGTATAAGTAAACCATTTTTTTGCCCATTGACAACATTTCATATTTTTTAGTGCTAGTTTTTATTATCTATTTTGAAAGAACCCAATATTAAAAGATACACGTATTTTTATATTTTTCAATTAAATTGCAAATTTAGTGAGAAAATCCCCTTTTATTATTACTTCGATCGAGCAGAAAGAGAGTAAGTTACAAACGTCAAGAATCAGGTAAATGACGTCACAAGTGATGTTTCAAACACATAAGAAAACGAGGGGCCGCACATAGTGTGCCACTAAGAGGGATAGACATAGTCACTTACTACTAAGAAGATACTTGTGTGTGTGGCACTTAGTGACGTATTCAACGCATTTGTCTGGCACTTACATTTAGCATCTAATGCACACACACACAAAAAATAGTGGCACAGTGATAAGGACGGACGATTATCGTTCCTTTTCACTTCCACTAGTAAAAAGTTTCATAAGACCATCCCTTTCGTTCTTGCTATTATTATAACGTTTTTAATCCATATTAATCCTACATTCATGTAAGAAAACGACTAAAATCGGTGACAAATGTCAAGTGTCACTGCCAAACACAAGAGACATTCCAACCGCAAGATTTTTTGGTTATAGTGGCAGCTTTGAATCAGCTATGTGACGTCACTTCCCCTTTAAAAGCTTATTACGATTTTTTTCAAAAATATTGCAAAAAAAATTAATAAATTATATTTTTGTGATCTACGACATTGAAAATTCTGAAACGTTGTCAATTGAACATATAAAACGGCATTCGCCAGCATTGTCTTTATTTTAAATGAAATTACCTGGATCTAGGTTAATTTCAGATCATAATCAAACTAAGTTTACGACGTCAGTTATGACGAAAAACTTACATAAGTTTTAAGACCTACACGGCCCAAATTCGATGCCACGGCTAAAAAAGAGATAAAATAACATACCAACAAGAATATCAAAATAAGCGTCTGAATCATCATCCAATGGTGCTCTCCATGCACGGAGGTAATCTTCGCATAATACAGAACCACTATCAGTCATCGCACTTTCGTCTAAATCTAAAGCACTGAAACAAATGTATATCATGAAATGTCAAATTACAACTATACATAAATAAATATTAATTGCATAAGTAGATACAGAAATGTATACACCACTACGACCAAGGAACAGGTATTTGTGATAAATGAAAATGAATACACAAATAATGCCCTTGCCGGGATTCGAACCTGGAACTTCGTAGGGTCGCAACCAATAATAGGCTACGGAGGCTGACAATTACAAAAACAAAATTCGATCACGTCGTATAGGTAACTGATAATGATTACCTAACCCATCGAATCCCAGGCATTTGAAAATTTGAAGTACTTATGGGTGAATAAATTTTTTTCTGTCTGTTATGTTATTGCCATGGTTACGATCGCCTGAGTCACGCTGGTTTTATGCAAAATTATGCTATTTAAACTATGCAAGCATACATTTTTCTGATGTTAATAAGCTCTTTCCTTGATCCACCTACAAACATGGACTACAAGCATATTTGTATAGTTTAAGTAGCATAATTTTGCATAAAACCAGCATGACTCAGGCGACCGTTACCAACCGAACCGCGACCGTATACCAACGAAGGCGTCATTAGAGTGAGAGAGACAAATCCTCGAAATTTACGAATTTCATTTTTCGCAGTAGGGCCGCTGATCCGCACCCAACGAATATTAAATACTTAGCGTTTGAAAAACACGTCAACTAGGTACATTCAAATATTTCAAATCGAATTAAAGCTTTTAAAACAATAGCACATCAACCATCTTACTTTATTGCCTTTTTCAAAGCAACGCCTTTATGTTTTTTATGCTCATCTCTGAACATTTCTTCTATTCTTTCAAACGAATGTATGCACGTATTCTTAGGAATATCTGTAACAAAATATTACTTTCAATTAGAAATTCCTGCACATCTTAAAATGCGATGTGTCAATGAAATAAACAATAAAAACATACCACAAGACATTTCCAGGCGAAAGCTCTTTTGAACAGAGCAATTTGATATCACCTCTTTCATTGTTGTGATTGTGGAAACATTATCTGATATAAATAAGGCTTGGCCACGCCTGCAACATTAAAATATTTGCTACTGTAAATGCTGAATGTAGATGAACAGAGCTTGGACTAAATCAATAACATACTTCAACAATCTTACATCGACGCTTCAAGCCAATCATGAGGTGCCGCCCCTTACTGCTACACTTACAGTTGCTCCTTGGTACAGAGAAGATTCTTCTATCTTATGCTTAAAGCTCACGCAATAAAATGCGCCTATACCTAAACAGACAGATCCTACAGGCTGCTACGATTCATTAACGGTTTTTTAGTTTTATACTTACTGCAAGCGACATATAAGAATCGTCTTTAGAAGAGAATGGGACCGTGCAATAGCAACTGACGAAGCAGGCCTGGGAAGCTCTCCTGGCAGCGCGTCTGACAACCATGCCACCATTTCCGCAACTGAGAAACTACCAGAGACATTCAATTTACACCAAGTCCTGAAAGCAGAAAGCTTAACTTCAGAAAAAAAATCTACAATTGTGTGTGACACCATGATTATATTTGTGCGAAACGTTTCTGAAAACTAACCGGCCCTCGTTATCTGAATCTGGATCTTCGTGCTGAGAATAGTAAGGAAGCGCCGGTAAACGCAGTGTTATCAGACGCGCCACTCTGGGTGCTCCGGCCGGCAACACGTATATCAACACTCGGGCACATTCGGGTTGCAGCGGCGTTTCTGACGCGTATCTCATCCGAATCCAAAGTCGTCTTGTCCCAGCCTGGCATCTTACTGTTGCGAGGAAATCTGATGCTGATCCCTGGTGAAAACATAAAATGGAAAAAAAGACGATCACAGTGAAAAATTGTTAAGTATAATAGACTTATCAGGATTTCAACCTTCTGAAATTGCTATGGGAGAGTATTAATATGAACTGGAGGTTAATACCTGTGAAGCACATACACTAAGCACTGCTGCACTGTCAGTCTTCATGTCTAACTGCCGGTTACAATATATGAACAGCATATCTAGTGGTACGGGAGCCATCAGTCTTGCTTCTTGCCAACCGTCTTTTGAGGCTCCTAACAACTGTAACATTGATACGATGATTTATTGACAAACATTTTAAATGTATTACAGCAAAATTGTGCCCTTTGTCTAAAGAAATTGCAAAGGTTTCTTTAGTACCCCGTCCTTCTTTCTGGAGAAAAAAAAATCGTTTTGCACTGGTGTAAAGATATCTACAGGTACCTGGGTACACAGAATTGGGTGTAGGTATATTTGAATACAGACTGAAAGGCCAGAAGATAGTAATAATTATGCAAACCTCATTATGAATGTCCAATAGCGGTGGTGCTGTTACACCACTTTGAAGTGACCGCGTATTTCGATGATATTTTTCTCGTTCATTAGCAGCCTGCTTTTCTAATCGTGCTACTTCAGCCCTTTAAACAATAACAATATCTATATAAGTACTCATAATTTCATTGGATTTTTTACGAATTTGTCATGTAATCACTCACATAGCTACTAGAGTTACGACTTAGGAAAATATATGGATCAGAGACTATAAATTCTTAAATAAATATATACACATGAAAAACCCAGAGAGTCAGAAGAAGGTTGACAATAGCGATGATACAATATTTTTGCTAAATAGGGACAAAAAACAAATTGGTTTTCCCAAAATCAAAGGTTAGAATACGAGTAGAACACTATAGGCGCTGGTTAGTTTGACAGTTATCTTCCCAAATCTAGCATTACTAAGTTAAAATTTGAAATTATATTTACTCGAGTTTACTTCTTCTTGTGGCTATAACATCTTGAGAAACGTTCGTGAACATTCCGGAACCGGAAACCAATCGACGGGATCTTAGAGCGAAGACTCGCCCTGAAAAGGTGGTGACCAATAGTTCATTTTCTTCAGTGCCCACGCATCCACCACTCACTGACGTCACTGGTTCACCAGAAAACTACAATAAGCATTAAAATTTATTAATTTGTTTCTAGTTCATATCTCTCCACTCCACCATAGGGATACCTTCTGTCGTGGACGACGTGGTTTCTGGTAAAAGGAAAACCCCGACAAAAAAAAAACATATTTGTACCTGTATATTTTGTTTAAAGTAGTGGTAGAGAATGCCTTACGGCACTAACTTCGCCTTTTGTACGTTAATGTTTACTTTTGTGCAATAAAGGTTAAATAGATAAACAAACGTGAAGCTTAGCCCAGTATTATCTACGCAATACTATAATGAATACGGTCTGTTGTATTATGTAATTCTAAGCTTGCGTCTAGTATAAGTCAAAGCGTTTAGTAGGGTAGTAACGTACATATGTGTATTTCAATCGGGGTTTATCACCAAGGTTCTCCGTATCGACGAGGTAGAGCTGCACTGATCCATCATGGCGGCCAACGGCAAGGTGGGAGCTTCCATTGGAGAAGTACCAGCCCAAGCAAATCACTGAACCTAGGCCTTTGCCTTCCACCAGGCATTTGTTGGTGAGCATTGATCTGAAATGAAAAAAGTGACGTAGCCTTAGTATGTAAGCACTTGAAGAAATTTTGTAGAAACGTTATACTTGCTACTTCAGAGCAAATTATTTATTTATCTTTATCGTTACAATTACAAGGCCTTACCTTGCTATATAAAATTATAAGAGATCGCAGGTGTGAAATTCTGCAGACCAAAGCATATTTCGGGCCCATAACCTGTTCCTTGGATCAGAATGTGATTTAGGAAAAGAAAACTTCTTAAATGTCAATGCCGATTGATCCCTCGTGTCGTGAATATTTTTTCTAATAGTTACCTCGTCACTGATCAGTGCTTAGACATACGAAGGGTTAAGCGGTAAACAGTCCCATAACTTGTTGCATTGATACCTGACAATTCTTGGCAAGAAATCTTAAATTGCGTTTTCTAGGTATACATAAAATATATTGGGGTTTTATGTACTTACTCTTCATAAGCTATGAGCCCAACTGAGCCATCCGCGGCGCCGTAAAACGCGTAAATGTCCGAGGGGTGCATTGGCGGCGGAACCAGCAGCCGTGAAGGGCCAGACGTGACCACGACTCTGGCGGTAATCTGGCCGTTTTCCAGAATCGCGGCCCCTTTGTTAGCGATCAAGACTAGAAGTCGTATTCTGGTGGTCTGAAAAAATGCCAGTTATTAAAGTCTTTCATATATTCATAACAAAAAAATTGGTAGGAACATAAATGCATTAAATTGTTTTGAACAACTGCATAAAGTATTTTCAGTACAAGTAGGTTAAGGTAGCCTGACTGTTATTAGGTTATTCACACTTACATTGGGCGTAGCAAACGATGCAATATCTAACACTCTGTCTTCGCAAATATATGAATGAAATTCCTTCAAATCTCTGTAATGCGTCACAGTCCTTCCACTGCAGAGTATCAAATAGCCTGCCAGAATGGACCTGCAATGGATTTTGCAATAACTTCTGTAAATATTTATTAAAATACTACTTGACTCAAATAAGGTGAAAATAACATACATGGATGTGATCGTTTCCGACAGTGCGGTTTCGATAGAAAAAAACACCTTTCCTTTTCTTGTATAACCTTTGACTTCGTTGCCTGATGCAGCAAACACTTTGTCAGCTTGGGCTCCTGATAATTTAACATTGTTTAGTTATGTATATATTTAAGTAGGTACACAGCTCTAAAACCCCCTCGCTTCGCCTGGACCACCTAAACAGCTTCACGTGTTCTGTAAATAGTTTCCGCCCCATTTTTAAGAGTAGAGCGCATAGAAACGTTGGAAAAACGAGTGTACCTAATAGTCTTCCTTCACTTAACATATGAAGGGATCTTCAACTTCAAGGCGAAAATAGATAGCCCATGAGAAGAGAGGGGGTTTTACGGTTAAGCACCTTCGGCAAGTAAGCAGATTTTAAATCTAACTAGTTACTAAAAAAAAATAACCGCGTAGGTCCTACTACTGCTCGATGCTCGGGCAGAAGTTTTATATAGAAAAATAAAAACGTCGTTATTGTAAAATAATACCATTGAAAGTTGACTCTGGTGAATTTTAAATATAGTGCAAGCTATATATGTGATCTTGACTTACTTACCATCATTGGTAGCCAGTTGAACAGCCGTTATCGGTTTGCCCGGTATGGTTTTAAAGTGAACGATCGCCTCTTCGTCTTTAATACTCAGACATTGCAGAACACCATTTTTGTCTCCAATTACAAACTGATCAAATAAATTAAGAACTGGGTAAGTATTTCATAAGGTACATGTTTGATTTGTATTGTTTTCATTTTTACCACTTAATTTTACCTTTTGCTCAGTTTTTGGTCCTGGTGCAGGTAAGATCTTTAACGTATCTGGAAACGTGATCCCACATATCGAGTAATCTATGCGCAAGAAATCGTATTCCATTATGGCAATTATATTAATTATATAAAGCACAGAAACAAAATTATCTTTATTTAGACAAACATAGCTAACACAGGAATATTTATTACAAATAGAATAACTACGCTATTACTTTTACTTAATAAAATCGATAACGCCTTGGAAACCAGAACACAAACAGAAGGACTTGTTTTGTTATGTCCTGTAAGTACCTAACTAGCATTATTTATTAGGTTGTGGTTGTTTGATTAATTTATTTTAGGCTCTCGTCAAAAGTTAATCAACCGTATTAATATCGGCATGGAACCCATGTTAGTTATTTTTTTTTAATGGCATGATAGTGGCAAACAACCACATGGGCCGCCTACTGGTAAGCAGCTATCATAGCCTATGATCCTCTGCAGCGCTACAGGTGTCACATGCGCGTTATATGCCCTGAAAAAACGAGATAATTTAGTCTTTTGTGTTTGACAGGAACTCGCGGCGACCTGTCTCTTTTTATTAACCGACTTCAAAAAGGAGGAGGTTTACAATTCGACGAAATCTTTTTTTTTTTATGTATGTTCCCCGATTACTCGAAGACGCGTGGACCGATTTGAAAAATTCTTTTTTTGTTTGAAAGGGTATGGGTCCCATTGTCACCGAATTCAGATCTGATGATGGGATCCTGGAGAAATCGAGGGAACTCTTCAAATGTTGTAGGCAGACATGACATTTTTCATTTATTTTCGAAGACTAATCAAGTATTTGCGTCTAGTCATAAAAGTTTTAAGTTGGTGATCTGATGATGGAAGGTACAACTCCTTAGCAATTAGGAGTTGGGGGATAATTCTTTAAGTATAACCTATTTCGTGTATTTTGGAACCTATTTGAGTATTTGCCTTTAGGTGGTCATCCTTTCATGTTGGTGAGCTGATGATGAAAGGTACAACTCCTTAGAGATTAGGAGTTGGGGGACAATTCTTTAAATATAACATATTTCATGTATTTTGGAAGCTATTCGAGTATTTGCGTTTAGGTGGTCATCCTTTCATGTCGGTGAGCTGATGATGGAAGGTACAACTCCTTAGAGATTAGGAGTTGTGCGATAATTCTTTAAATATAACATAGTTCATGTATTTTGGAAACTATTTGAGTATTTGCCTTTAGGTGGTCATCTTTTCATGTTGGTGAGCTGATGATGAAAGGTACAACTCCTTAGAGATTAGGAGTTGGGGGACAATTCTTTGAATATAACATATTTCATGTATTTTGGAAGCTATTCGAGTATTTGCGTTTAGGTGGTCATCCTTTCATGTCGGTGAGCTGATGATGGAAGGTACAACTCCTTAGAGATTAGGAGTTGGGGGATAATTCTTTAAATATAACATAGTTCATGTATTTTGGAAGCTATTTGAGTATTTGCCTTTAGGTGGTCATAGTCTCATGTACGAAAGGTATAACTTCTTAACGATTAGGAGTTGGGGGATAATTCTTTGAATATAACAACTGTCATACATTTTCGAGATCTATTCAAGTGTTTGTTTAATAGTTATGACATGTTGTCACCGAATTCAGATCTGATGATGAGATCCTGGAGAAATCGAGGGAACTCTTCAAATGTTGTAGGCACACATCACACACATGACATTTTTCATTTATTTTCGAAGACTAATCAAGTATTTGCGTCTAGTCATGAAAGTTTTAAGTTCGTGATCTGATGATGGAAGGTACAACTCTTTAGCAATTAGGAGTTGGGGGATAATTCTTTAAGTATAACCTATTTCGTGTATTTTGGAAGCTATTTGAGTATTTGCCTTTAGGTGGTCATCCTTTCATGTTGGTGAGCTGATGATGAAAGGTACAACTCCTTAGAGATTAGGAGTTGGGGGACAATTCTTTAAATATAACATATTTCATGTATTTTGGAAGCTATTCGAGTATTTGCGTTTAGGTGGTCATCCTTTCATGTCGGTGAGCTGATGATGAAAGGTACAACTCCTTAGAGATTAGGAGTTGTGCGATCATTCTTTAAATATAACATTGTTCATGTATTTTGGAAACTATTTGAGTATTTGCCTTTAGGTGGTCAT
The DNA here is from genome assembly GCA_025490895.1 of Thaumatotibia leucotreta. Classification (NCBI taxonomy): domain Eukaryota; kingdom Metazoa; phylum Arthropoda; class Insecta; order Lepidoptera; family Tortricidae; genus Thaumatotibia; species Thaumatotibia leucotreta. The sequence goes on along the minus strand of JALPQI010013574.1, from coordinate 9,574 downwards.
CCTTTCATGTTGGTGAGCTGATGATGAAAGGTACAACTCCTTAGAGATTAGGAATTGGGGGACAATTCTTTGAATATAACATATTTCATGTATTTTGGAAGCTATTCGAGTATTTGCGTTTAGGTGGTCATCTTTCATGTCGGTGAGCTGATGATGGAAGGTACAACTCCTTAGAGATTAGGAGTTGGGGAATATTTCTTTAAATATAACATAGTTCATGTATTTTGGAAGCTATTTGAGTATTTGCCTTTAGGTACTCATAGTCTCATGTACGAAAGGTATAACTTCTTAATGATTACGAGTTGGAGGATAATTCTTTTAATATAACAACTGTCATACATTTTCGAGATCTATTCAAGTGTTTGTTTAATAGTTATGACATGTTGGTTAGCGGTTAGTGATTCTTTAAATAATATAGGCATGCTAAGGCTGTTACCTATAATCTTTGAAATTATTCATACCTGCAGATGATACAATGTATGTCTCCTTGATAATGGGATAATTCATTGAATATTTAAGTTCTTCATTGAATATTGAATATGTAAATTCCAGTTCAGGTTTTCTGGACTATTACAGTGCAGTAAATTCTAATTATAATTATTTAGAGCATACTAAATAACGATTTTACACTACTAAAAAGCAAAAAATAAAATATTTTAAAATAAAAATAAAACCGCCTTCAAAAATTCGCCCGAACTAAAAAGTAAAAAATTATTTTGGTTTCTACTTCTTAGGATTTCCTACCCAAACCTTTAAACCTTTTACCCTATTCATTGAAATAAAATATTATGGCTAGGTATCCTACAGATTTCTTAGAAGTCGGTGCCAAGCCAAATATGTTCACTTCGCGAGTATATGACTGTATTTGATAGAGCTTTGGAATTTACTGTCACTCCGCTTATGCTTTCATCAAAATGACTGAGGTAGATCATTCTGTTGATAAAAACATAATTGGAGTGACAGTAAGTTACAAAGCTCTATCTATTACTTAATATATACCTATGAACGTATTTGGCTTGGCACCGACTTCTAAGAAATCTGTAGGATACCTAGCCATAATATTTTATTTCAATGAATAGGGTAAAAGGTTTAAAGGTTTGGGTAGGAAATCCTAAGAAGTAGAAACCAAAATAATTTTTTACTTTTTAGTTCGGGCGAATTTTTGAAGGCGGTTTTATTTTTATTTTAAAATATTTTATACAATATTAACAAAAATAGACTAGATAAGGCCACGAGTTGTTGACGTTGTCGGACAAGATGTTCTAATGCCGCAGGAACATAACACAATTAAGAATGTTCGCAGAGTATTATAATCAAATTATGATATAAATTTAGGTTTTGTAAGAAGTTTTCCTTTTCGAAAGATTTAAAATAATGTCTTAAACAGCTTGAATGAACTGACAGCAAGTAACGTCAATGTCAGTGGAATAAGTGACGTAGTTGACGTACGCCCGAGTACTTTCCACATCTAACCTAAAATAATATTAAATAAAACGGAAAATATATAATTTACAATCATGGAAAAAGAAAATGCCGTTCAAGCGGTAGTTGTAATGGATATATTCAACAACAACTTTGATCCAATAACGAAATATAAACCGATGGTAAGAAAATAATGTTCTTCTACAGTCAAGTTCGATTTCATCATCTTTTAAAAGTAAAATTATATCAATGAAAACTTTTCTTTCAGGGCCTTTTTACAGTCGCTGGAGTACCTTTAGTCGATTACGTTCTTGATTCCCTAGCTTTGGGTGGTGTTGATGAAGCGATTTTATTTTGCTGCAATGATGGAGTTAAAATTAAAGAACATTTAAGGTAATTTACAATTCAGACTTACTAACTGCCTCTTGTTTGTTGTTGTTTTATATGCACTTTTATAAAACAAGTAAGACTAATAATTTGAAAGTATATTGGTAAAGGCATTTAATTATTTTATAAAAGATTTTGGAGTGACAATAGTGGAATTATTTGTATTTTATGCTTTAATTTTTAACATAGCTTACCATTAGCTGTATTCTTAGAATGTAAGTACTTAGTTTTTATGTATTTATACTTTATTTTAACATATCATTGCCACAAATATGATTACTATTCTAGCTAACAATTCCAGGAAAGCAAAAGAACAGAGAGCTCCATGGAGTCTCACCTTAGATGCCCAAGTGTTGATGTCAGACACTTGTGAGACTATGGGGGATGTGATGAGAGAGATAGATGCTGCAGGTCTGATCCGAGGGTACTTTGTGTTGACCTCCATTAACAGCATTGCCAACATACCTTATGCATCAATGTTGGAGCAACATAAGTAAGAATGCAACCATCCATTTTTCTATCTCAGGTTGAGACAACATAAAGTATGAGATTCACTATAATACCTACATGTTACATAGGAATGAAACTTTTTTTAAATTTCTCAATTATTCTATAATATTTTCAATACTATGCAAGGGTTAAGATAAAAAGTTCATTATTATTTTGGCTTGAATCATCCAGCAGTAATACATTTTCTGGGTTTAGACAGTCACATCTTCACAACCCTTAAAGAATAGGACAAAATAATTTAATTGGTGAAAAGTTAGGAGGAGGTTAAGCTAAAGTTTATATTGTCTTAATATATTTCACAGAACACTATGTAAAAAAGATAAAGGTGCAGCTATGACACTGGTCTACAAAAAAGTCTCATGGGAGCACCCCCTCATTGGCACAGACAAACCAATTTTCTTGGCAGCTGATGGAAACACAAGAAAAGTGCTGATACACAAAAAATATAAACCTAAGTCAAAGGACAAAACTATCACTTTGCCCTTGGTAAGGTAAACATAAAGTGCAGATAAAGAAATTATATTGTAGCCATATCTTAATTGGACATAGTTATGGAAAAAGGATCCAACCTCTGAAATTTGCTACTGAAAATAATGATTTCTTTTTGATAATTATAAGAAACTTAATTTTCAGTTTTTTGTGGAGTGGATCCTTTTTGCTTAACTACTTCCAATTTAGAAGCTGTACATTATAATCTATTCGAGAAATTTTCTATGGACACACACACTTTGTGCCTACATTTTTTGTATTCGTCCCTTTTTTTTACGAACAACCTAGTTGGCCAGAGTATACTTACCGTTTTGTACCTTTAAGCTAGTATCATTTTTCTTCTATGTATTTCCAGGAAGGTGTATTAAGCCATTCTGAAGTAAAACTTCACCATAATCTGCTGGATGCTAACATAGCCTTGTGCTCGCCATCTGTGCCTCCCCTTTTCTCCGACAACTTTGACTTCCAAACCAGAGATGATTTCATCAATGGAATACTCATCAACGAGGAAATACTTGCCAGCTCTCTCTATTACACATTGTTGAAAGATAATATGTATGCAACTACTGTGACTAATTGGAGAACATTCAAAATTATAAGGTAAGCATGCTCTCTGTCTCCACTTTCGTAAATCACACTTTCTGTACCGTAAAATGGGGTAAATGGGAATGGCGGGGTAAATAGGAACGTAGCGTAAACTGGTCTGTTTGCTCAGGACAAACATTCCAATTTAGAATAACAAATTTTTTTATATGTGTTATTCTAAACTGGACTGTTTGTCCTGGGCTAACAGACCAGTTTACTCTACATTCCTATTTACCCCGTCATTCCTATTTACCCTTTTTTACGGTACCTTTTCTGAGCTCTTATGAAATAGGGGTTTAGTAATTAAATGCTCTAACTCCAATTAAAATAAACTCAAATTTCAATTTAGTATAATGTGGCTAGTTAGTGAAGAGCGACTATTTATATATAGGCAAACAAAATCTTTGGTGGCCAACTATTGAACAATGTCTAGTAATATACGATTTATTATTGGTGTATGTCCAATATTTTTGATAGTGGCATAGCATTTTAGTGAAAATAAGATTTATATTTTACGTAACTCAAAAAAAATTGTTTCCTTCTTTATGTTTCCTAATTATGTTGATGTTACAGTCGTGACATCATTCATCACTGGGCACTGCCATTGTCCATTGAGAGTGGATCACTTTACCAAGATAACTACGAATTCATGGGCAACCACAATTTCTGCAATAAATCTGCTACATTGAGTAGGTAAGTCAAACAGCATGGTATCCGTTGGCCAAGAGTTTTTGTTGTTTAACCTTTTGACTATCTGGCGATTGTACATGACCCTGTGTAACGAAAATCGCTTACGCTCAGTCGCAAACGAAACGCAAAATAGTACATTACGACACAAGTGCGAAAAACATGAAATTCGAAACGAGTGGCGATGTTTTAACCCTCAAATGCATGACCTTGACAAAGATTTATTCAAATTAGAATTCTGACGTGTTGTCAATAGAGTCCAGAATAGATGATGCATATATACATCACTATGCATTTAAGGGTTAAAACACGACCGATAATCGAAATCGACACGAGTTACAAATTTCGTTTTAGCACGTGTCTCGTACGACGTTTTTTTTAGTACAGATGGCCCTCCGAAGTTTTGAACCTGACGTAAAATGACCCACTTCTCGCACTAGAGCCTTTAAAAGGCACCATCTGTACTAAAAATATCTTTGTTGTACTAATATAAAATGTTGGCATCTTGGCCAACGACAGCTGCAGTCAAAAACTTCGACAATGCAGTACTTGCGCAGGATATCATAAAGATCAATTTTGCTTAAAAAGCCTGTCCTGAGACGTCAGGAGCAGGAGCTCGTTGTTTCTGGCCTGCTACCGCGAACACCGAAGTTCGCAAATTTCGGGGATTTTCTCTGTCAATCTAATGATGCCTTCGTTTGAGTGACAGAGACAAATCCTTGAAATTTACGAACTTCGGTGTTCGTGGTGCAGGACTGTTCTGAGATTGGCATTCAAAAGGTTAAATAATTGCAATTCAATTCTAGTATATGAATTCAACTCTTCATCTTTATTTTAGGTCTTGTTCTTTAAAAGAAGATGTTTTAATAAGAGCCAATACTAAAATCAATGACAACACAGTCATAAACAAATCTGTCATTGGAAGTAACTGCACTATTGGCAGTAATGTTACTATCTCTGGAAGCCACATCGGTAACGACACGATAATAAAGGACAACTGTAAAATTATTAACAGTTTCATTGATGACAACTGCATAGTTGAGAAGGATTGCGATTTAGAAAATGGAACGGTTCTTACTTCAAATGTTAAATTGGCTCCTGGAACTAAATATAAGGGTTCAGTAGTGGAAGGGAGCTTGGAATCAAATGGTAAATATTTCTTGGCTTTTGGCCAATGCTTAGTATTGATTACTCATTGCCACGCTATGGTATAGGTAATTTCACCAAACTTGAGGTGAATGAGTACACACACGTCTAAATAAACTACTTAATGCAAAAAATTAACTTGGTGAATGAACTTAATGTGACTTGCGTCAAAATATTGAAGCAAATCTCCTGAACAAAATTTTTGGTCAATCTGAGTTACAATTCGTTTTAAAAAGTACGAAAAATGAACACTATAATGTCATATACCCCTTGTGTTTACATGACATGTTGTGTGCGTGACATCACCTCTGGTGGAACTACCTATAATATGGCGGTATTCATAAATAGGGCTCGATTTAATGAATAATGCCACCTCCTCCTACTTTGCGGCCAATGTGTATTGGCCAATGAGACCGCATGACAGTGTTTCGAATTTTGAATTTGAAGAATGTAATTGGTCAATTTTGCACATCTCCGCTCCTCTCCGCCTCAGTGGAGCCGCACCCTAAGGCTTTGCTTTTTTCACATCCAGTTAATTTGTGCCATCGTTAAAAAATATAGGTAGTTAAGTAGTGCATCCAATTTTCGACTCTATTTCTTGGTAACAAACCATATTTTTGGCTGACTGTAGCTGTTGTCCAAAAAAATGTTACTAAAAGATACCAAGAATTTAGTGCGGGTCTTATGATTTATGAAACGTTATCTACTGTTCAAATAAAATAACATGTATCATTTGTTTCTTGCATAGCAAATATATGGTGCAGCTGAGACTCAGGGACATTTGCTAAGTTTATGAATTTATAACTGTCTCTTCATTAATAACAGTGCAAATTAAATTTCGGAATGTGTACAAAATTGTTACGATGCCTTAGGAGGAGAACTACTTACAACACTAACTGATCCGATATGTACAAATAATTTTAGAGAATAAGCTAGCGAAATCGACTTCTGAGAGCGGAACTGAATGGGAGAATGAGTCTACTGGAAGCGAGGAGGACGAAGCTATAGGTTTCGAGAAGACATGGAGTGACAGCGAATCTTGTTACTCTTCGGACAGCAGCGCAGAGTCTTCTATACCTGATTCGCCAGTACCTGATGATACTAATAGTAAGTTAATATACTACTTTATTAGACTTACGGCCTGTTTCACAATCTCCAGTTAAAGCTATCTGTCAGATAAAACATAACACTATCTCTTCCTTTCACCTGGAAGAATAAAGAGAGCGTGTTATTTTTATCTGACAGATAGCTTTAACTGGAGATTGTGAAACAGGCCCTTACTCTATTAGAATAACCCATTTTAACCGACTTCAACAAAAAGAGAGGAAGATCTCCATTTGACAGTTTTTTTTTGTAGGTACAATTGTACACGTTACTTAATATCTCCAAGAATAATAGACCAAATTACATTTTTTTTAATCATACTGTTATATCATAACCTCGAGTTGGTCCCATTGGCAACAAGGGTCTGATGATGGGATCTTGATGAAATCGGTTAAAATCTTTTTTATTTTTTTTTATTTGGGATTATATTTATTCATGAGATCTATTTTATTTTTTGTACTGAGTGATACTTGTATTCCGCATTCTGTTATCTTGGATATATTTATTCTCTTAGCTGCTGAAAAGCCTGACAGGCTCAAACAATTTTGATACTAATTAATATGGTGCCTGTGAGGATGTGGGAGTATGGAGAATTAATGTAAAAGAATGGTGTATTCCCGAGTTTCTAACCATACACCTTTTTTAGTAAAACATCCGATTTTTGCCGACAACCATATAAAGATACAGGTGTATCTTTATGGTTAGCGACAAAGTGGGACGTTTTATTAAAGAGTCTCACATATTTTAAAACTATAATATCAGGTAGAATTACATGAATGGAAACCAAAAACACACGATTTTTCATTTCAATGCCGCCACAATGCGTTCAGCTCCAGTCCTGTCCAAAGTCATTAAGAAAACAACATGTGGATGAAATAAAAATGTCAAGAATGCGAATGGCTAAAAGGTTTCGCTTTGCTCACGGGCACCTTGTATTTCTAACATATAAATTCTAGAATTAAAAAAAAGTTGCTGAGCTTTTGCCTCCTTGGTCACAATTAATGCACCACAAGTTTACTTAACTGTTATGAAATAATAAATAAGGGTATCTCAAACGAGTATACTGAAATCCTGGAGTTCAATTTATGTTCAGTAACTTGGAGCTTTGATCTATAATTTAGGTAGTAAAATAAGTGAACAAGAATTAATAATCATATTTTATTTCCAGTTTTCCTCCAAGAAGTTATCGACAGTTTAGCTAGAGGGTACGAAGAGAAACTCAAATGCGATTACTTGATTCTGGAAATCAACTCGTCTAGATACGCATACAATATTCAATTGCACGAAGTAAACTTCTTTGTCGTGAGAGCACTGCTCAGTCTGCCAGTTCTTGCGGACTCCAAGAATGTAATAGCTGTAGTCAAGGATATCCTGAAGTTCTTCCGACCGGTCTTGGCAAACTACATTAAGACCAAATCATCCATCATGGACTGCCTTAAAGCCGTTGAAGTAAGTAGTCTTACAAATCTTACAATTATTCTTTATTAGAAAGGAAGATATCCTTCTTAGTCCGTTCATGTCCGAGGATCATGTCCATATTTAAGTATCATGTGCAATTATTTCTTTGCTTATAGAAGCGGTTGAAAAAATGTAGAAGACAAATTAAATAATCTGTCTGTCCAGTCATGTTTGGTGTAATTATAATAGTCATGAGATGCTAATAATTTTATTGACATTTTAAGCAATCTCGTGAATATGTAGAATTAAGACACACCTGTCTAAGTAACATACTACATCTCGAAAGAATTATTCTCATGACCTTCTAGATTACTGCTCTTTTTCGTTAAACATGGTACTTCGAAAAATTTCGAATCTTTAATCAGCGTCTCGGCGTCGTCAAAAGTTTGAGGTAATTCCTTGGAAGCCGTCTCCGGGAGACCCAGGACTACCGCGGCCCCGAGCGCTCCCACTCCGCCGACGATCACTAGAGGAAGCCACGAGTGGTAGATCTCCAAGTAAACTATGAAGGGCGAGATCACCGTCGCCACGTACCCGCAGATATGCACTATTGACATACCGGTGCCTCGCACCGCCGTCGGCAGCATCTCGGTTGCCCACTGCATGACCGTATTGCATGTGATGTTGATAGCGAAGCGAGCCACCACCGCACACAGAACCGACGTTAACCCGCTGCCCAAGAACGCTGTCAGTACACTGAACACACAAGATACAGAGAACGTCAACACCGCCAACCACTTCCGGCCTGTCAGGTCTAATATAAACGAAACCAGCAACAAAGAAGGGAATTCGGTAAAAGATACCACTGAAAACGATACGAAGAAGTCGAATTGCAGTTGCCCGATGCTTCTGATTAAGGCGTCGAAGGTAATTGTGCAACACATGTATCCTATACACACGCATATGAACATGTTCCTTAGCGTCGATCGCTTTAGAAGATCGACAACGCTGTAGTTGCCTTCCACTTTCTGTTTGGAAAGGCTAGTTTTAAATTGTTCAACCAGTTTCAAGGATACTTCTTTCTTATTAACTTCACCGATTCTCTGGATTCTTTTGACCGCGTCATCAACGCGTCCGACTGACAAGAGCCATCTGGGACTTTCGGGCATCACGAAAGGTGCCAATATCGCAAACAACATAGGTATGCATGTCACTAAGGAAAACACTTTCCAATGGTTGCAAGCTAGAGCTATCCACGGCAGCGAGCATACCCCTAAAGTGTAGAAAATTGCAAACGGCAAATTCGCTATTAGCGTTCTGTATTTTGGTGCGACGTACTCCAGCACCAAGAGGTATACCATCAGCATTGAGTTGTCCCAGGACATGCCCATGAAGAATCGGCAGATGGCGAATTGAATGAAGTTCTTCGCGAATATACTGACGATGCCCGCGACGCCTCCAATGACGTTGCAGGCAGCGGCGGCGGGTAGACGGCCGTAGCGGTCTGCGATCCACCCGATTAAGAATCCACCGACGATTGAACCGACGAAGAAGATGGACTGCGCGGTGGCCTGGTAACTGTCCTTGTCGCACACCCAGCCGAGCTCGCTGGAGATGGTCGGGTAGGGGATTTCGGTAGCATTGAACTCCCAGCCGTGGTGGCAGGGCTCGGTGCGCCACGTGGGGTCAGGAGCGACGCGGCCGGAGGCTAATGTGTCACCCCAGTCCACGACGTATTGCGAGCACTGCGAGTAGCCGAACCGGCTGGCGTCGTCCTTGGGGATAGCCAGCTCTCGCCGCTGTAGCGCGCTCAGGTTCGCCAGCTCGGGCACGTAGCACCAGTGGT
>JALPQI010013573.1:0-24972 GCA_025490895.1 Thaumatotibia leucotreta | reverse complement strand
AAACATGACAAGAGCTCTGTGAACATCATAGGCCTTTGACATCTTTATCAGATGATTTTATGCAGCGTTTTTGCGGCAGTATTTAGATTTAGAATGGCTATAAAGCCCGATGTGGGAGCGACAGTGACGTCCGCAAGATTGGCAAGTCAGTGACGGGTCGTCAGATGAATGGGTTGATGTGTTCCCTCTCTCATTGTTGTGTCTCCTATTGCGTTTCGCCTTGCCTGAAACCAACTTTCGTCGTGAGCCTTGCATCCTTCGACTAGAGAGCCGCTTTCCACTTATTTTGATCGTTTGCCATCAGTTCCCAGTTAGCAGGGCTGATACCGAACGTAAGGATGTCACGCTTAGTGCAGTCCTTAAAACGTAACAAGGGTCTGCGGAATCTTCTTTTGGCAAACGCAACTTCGCTCCACAGGGTGCGCCTTGACAAGAGCTCTGTGATATACAGCAGCAAATATCCTGCATGAATGACATGCAATCAAACCTTGAGATTTGTCTCTGGCCTAACTATTTCTAAGAAATATCTCATGATCATCATTATCATCATCACACCAGCCGAAAGACGTCCACTACTGAACATAGGCCTCCCCAAAGATTGCTGATTAACTGGAATTTATTTAGATGCCATATTTAATTTTCATAAATTACTTGCATACGTAATGTCATGACCAATTATTGTAATGAATGACCACTTCAAACCACGATATCTCAATATGTTACTAAGGTGACTTAATATATTGTTTCAGTGACATTCCGTGCACCCTTCATATTAATCCACCCGGACACCGTCCGCTCAACGCTCTTGAAATGTCCTATGCGCGTTCTCTAGAAAAATTTGAAGCGAAACCGAAATATACCGGTATTTACCGGTTCCAAACATCGCCTTACATAATGGCACGATGGTTTTGGCTGGCTGTCACGTATCAAACTTTCACATGTTACTTTATTATCTGAAGGGCATTCAGATAAAAATTATCAGTCTAGACTTTTATCGTATCAATTTCAATCTTCAAAAGGTTTAATAAATCAATCGCACTTGTGCCTGCAAGCGAAAGGCGCAAAAAAAACACAAAATTATGAATTTTATAGTCTCATGTGTCTCGTGACACTACGGTAGCATCTTATTAATCCAGTTTAGTTCAATCTATTATGTAATCTAATCTATAAGTCGTTTTAGGCTATACAATTATTAGCCGTTCTTGTATCATTGGGGTCTTGTCTTTTGCAACTCTATTTATTTTAGTTCAACCTCCTAAATATCTTCTCGCCATATTCGGCCAGAAGGACTAGTCCCCAGACATTAGTGCGCCGTGCTACGAGTATGAGGTGCGCTCTTAGGTGGCTGTTGTAGGCAATTTTTGTACGGGTCGGCACGGATCAAGTACAAGACCGTAGGCCTCTGATATTTTTGTATAATTTGGTTAGGAAGTTACGCAAACCATTTTATTGATAAATAGAGCAATAGCTACTTTTTAAGTCATGCTAAATTAACATTTATCGCCTTATTCATAAACGTCTCCTAACTTTTCAAGTCGCTAAGTATTGTTTGTCCCTTTCGCTCTTATATACATATTAGTAAGACCGAAAGGAACAAACAATACTTAACGTTTTGTTAATTTAAGAGACGTTTATGAATAAGGGATAGAAGCACCTTGATGCTTAGCCAAGTTGCCAATCGCTAGCGCTTAGTAGCGTATCGTAGTTTTCCCTCTCTGTCACTCTTTCATATTAGTGCGATAAAGACAGTTAGCTGTCTTTCGCTTACGATTGACGATGAAGCGCTAGCGATTAGCAACTTGGCTAAGCACCCTGGTATTAGTTACGTGGCTCTAAAAAATTAAGCTTACCACCTAGTGACATGCAAACTCGGATTTCACACATTTAGGACTAAATTAAAATTATTTACAGCCAGCTAGGAATTCATTCCTGGCAATAATCAATATGTCCTATAGTACCTGACTGTAGATTAGGTAAAGGTGAAATTGAAAAAATCTTGAATATATTTTTTTTCTATTACAAAAGTTCGTTACCTTCACCAAATCTTACTTATGGCATATTATTTCGGTTCAGAACTTATTCCTTCTGATAAAGGAATAAGTCTATGTACGGCACGTTGTGTTTTTTGCAAGTCATTAAAATAATATGGAGGTTAGGTAAACGTTTGCGCGTACAAAGTTTGTAAACGTTTTCGTTTCATTCATATCCCAAGTATCAATAAAATCAGGCAACAAAATAGTGGATGTTGACAAATGGATCATACTGTGCACTACTTAGTAGCCACATTAGCCATCAAAGTGGTTAAACAAGACTATGCAGGGACTTTCGTTTCGACTGAATGGTCTGAGGACTATAGTGAAATGGCAGATGGCAGCTAATTGCCCAATGAAAGAGGTCCGAGGAGAGTCATCATCATCAGTCGCTCCCTCATTGCTGAGGATTTGCTCATCGTGACATAATGTCATGTTGCTGCTGACCAGACTCTTCCGTGCCTGTCACCCGCCATAGCGAGTAGAGTAGCGTAATAAATAAGGCCGGCAATGGCATATAGACTGAATAGGTGAACATTGAAATACTGACTCTTGGTATTGGTTTACATATCATATTTGTTATACCAGACAAAAATTGTATGTTCAGGTCATTCAAAAAAATATTCTTATTCACTTGAAACTACTACCTACTCCACTCTATATTTTTGGACCTTTCATATACCACTAATGCGCAAGATACTATTACGGATCTGCTTTGACGGACGTCAGAAGACAGACATCGATAAATGAAAATGGCGGACCTTTGGTTAGTTCGATATCATATCATAAATGAAATCATAGGTCCAAATTTCACGATATGATGCAAGTATACGGAAAAATTGAAATTGTGTAGTGTAATAATTAATTACCAATGTTTTACGGTTCCTGAGTAAACAAGGAACCTTTATAGTTTCGCCATGTCCGTCTGTCCGTCTGTCCGCAGCATAGCTCAGTGGCCGTTAGTACTAGAAAGCAATTTGGTACAGGTATACATATTAATCACGTTGACAAAGTGGTGGAATAAAAAGTAGAATTTTTTTTTTTTCCGGATACCCTCCCCTAGTAGTAAAGTGGGGCTGATTTTTTTATTTTATATATGTAATCCTATAGTGTGGGGTATCGTTGAATAGGTCTTTCAACGATCCAGACATTATTTTCGGAGATAACCGCTCCAGAAGATAAAAAATGTGTCCAACACTCTATCTTTTGATCCATGGATCCAAAAAATATGAAAAATATAGTAAATGGTGGGCTTATAGGACACTTTAAAATAAAAAATATTTTGAACATAATTGGTCCGGCCGTTTTTAAATAACCACGGAACCCTACACTCAGCATGGCCCGACATGCTCTCGGCCGATTATTTTTATATCAAATCGGTGGCACGCACGCATATGACCCGACAGATGGCAAGCGATGACCGTAGTCTTATGGACCCCGTTAAACCAGGGTGCATGATGCCAATCGAAGGCTCAGTCGTGAACGCGTAACTATCTTTATCGTACTAATAAGAAAAAGTGACGTTAGCGATTGTAACTTGGCTACACAATCAGAAATGCTACGAATTTGTTGACGATCCTTTAAAATCTTGTACACTCCTTAATTGACGAAAGCCATTACGTAATCGTTGCCGTGTGGTGACGGCAATTTATACATTTGTAACCACCCCAACTCCTCCTGCGGGTGTCGTAAGAGTCGACTAAGGGATTGAGGTGTCACTGACCATTCTACAAGATTGATGGGCAGCAGCGTCATCATGGTGGACACATTACTGCGATCGCCAATCCGCTTGCCCAGCGTGGCGATTATGGGCGTCTATACGCATAATTAATAGGAGAGGCTTACGTCCAGCAATGGACCAACATAGGCTGATGATGATGATGATGATTACATAATCCCTCAAGAAAACAGTCGAACAATTGGTGGGGCAAACATTACCAGAAAAACACGTATGGAAAAGGTACAATGCGCGACCACTTGAGTTCCAGGGTATGAGGAGTATTCTGTGATTTAATGTTGATCATTTTCATTTATTGTACATAGATCGCAATGTCGTCGAATGATAAAACCATTGGCATAATATAATAGCCCATACATAATAACTGGCACGTATCAATTAACAGTTTAATCGCTCATCAAAACGCTGATTATCTAAAATCATGCGGCCACAACGTTGTGCCCACACCGCGAGTACAACATTAGAAACATACGTAATCGCAGATTTAGGGTTTTTCTGCTAATCATTTGTAGATAAATAAAATTGAATGAATAAAAGAAGGTGAATAGTGGAACGTGATGTCTACGTGATATTTCGATAACGTTTTTAAAATAGATATTTGTGTAACATGACCAAAATTTGAATGGCACTATTTCGATTTCATGTCTTGATTTTGAGGATGTTTCATTAGACGTCAAAAGCTTTTTGACAACAATTTAAAATGAGAAAGAGAATCTAATTATTAATTGATTACAGCGCCCTCTACAAATTACCCGCAACGGAAAGTTGTCGAGTTTGCGGACGATTGTGGTAACGTCTTTGAGTGACTTAAGGTTGTAGTACCTTCGAAACATTAATTAAGTACAGATGTCGCTAGTAAATAGTTTCACAATACCATTGACTAAATTCGCTGTGATTCACGGAAGGTCGTCTGGTGTAATTGGAAGCACGTTGGACCGGCAATCCAGATGAAGCGGGTTCGAATCCCGAGACAACCAGAGTCTATCGCAGTTATTTTTTTCTAAGGTAAGCACATCTGTTACGACATTGTAGGAAAGAGATTAATGTAAAAATCTTTAGTAAAAATCCCTTTGTATGACGACTCTATTTTCTATACACCGTGTATATTTATACAGGCGAATATTTTAATGCCTTTTACTATAGGACCTAGGGAACCTGTTTATACATAAATTTATTTAGGAAATTATTTTTTTTTTTCATACTAAATAATTGAGCACGCAATGTATATATCCACAAGTTGCCATATCAATTAACATAGACATAAGTATCTAAATGTCATACGGTGAGTTGGACGGCATACATTACTGCTGGGTTGCACTTCAAAAAAATCATTACACCTAATTAACAGCAAAATTTAACGAAATGATTATTATACGATTCGTAGGTTCAGATATTAGAGCTGGATTAGTTATTCGCCCGTACAAAATACACACGCAGTATATTATTTTAGGCACAAAAACCAGATACCGCTGTTGCCTATAGCAGGGACTTACTTTCTTATGACGACCTAAGTGTGACCCATGGTGACTAACATTACCTATATTCAGCAGTAGACAACTAACTAGAGTAACAATAACAAGATCAATTTAAACCACAAGCAGTCACTAAACTGTCACCTACTGCTACTGCAGAGTAGGTAATAGTTCAGTGTCTGCTCACATATATTATTACAGAAATTTATACGAATTATATCATCAATATCATCAAAAAAATATTTCTATTTCTCATGATTTGCATCAGATTTTTACTTGAGAGTCAAGATCACCCGATGCTATACCAGCGGCTCTAGCTCATGTTGTATTTGACAGCGACTCGCAACCTTCACGGGTCTATTAATAAATACATAAAAAAAGTGACGGATAGGATAGCCGCAAGTCATTTCAATAATCCGTAGAGCAATGCTTTTGTAACCGTAACCCCAGCAAAGACAATATCAATCACATGTTTGAATAAAAATGTTAGTCCGCAACATAAACAAATAAAGTGTGTGCTTAGCCATTGGCCACATATGTTAAACTGTTAGGGTATTTGAACCAAGTATAAGCAGTATAGCAAGATATAGCCGCTACGAAGAAATTAAGAAACCTTCGATTGTTTACATTGGAATAACGTATGTGTCAGTAGCTCCATAGGTAATACTGTCCTCATAGTATGAACCTTTCTTAAACCCTTAGCTTTCTTAGCTTTTTTATTTATGCCATTAGATTTACTGCCTTTTGACAAATAGAATAGTTGCTAAATCTATTCGAAATTGTAGCTACCAGTGTAGTAGCAAATATTTACTTTATACAATTTCTAAGAAATAAACCTACGTGGGTCTTAAGGGTGGTTCACCCTGTTGTGGTATAATTCTTTTATGAATAATTCTATATGACATAAACTATGTAGTCATAATGGGCTTTGTGCAGAAACTGTTGTGGCATACTCAACTTTAGCATATTTCGTTGTGGCAGATTTTGAGTTTTTCGAATATTATTCGAGCATAACTTCGATGCTCCTATTTATTATGTGGCATAATCTGGATGTGCATAAAAAGTATCGGCATAGTTTGTTTTAGCATAACAGAGAAGGAATAATTACAATACAACCTCTCTACTCTCAATATAATCGAGGTTGTAGTAATATACTGTACGTTACTTACTGTGTTACTGAGCTGGGTACTTTCTAGGTTGCTAAAAAAAAATAACCTCGAAGACTAAGGCGGGAGCAAAGCTCCCGCCTTAGTCTTCTAACCTAACCTATCCGAGTCGGATCTGCCCCGGAAGGTTTTGTTCGCTCGCTTCGCTCGCTCACTGCAGAAATGTTCACCTTCACAACAAATTCTGCTTGACGAAAAATGCAAGTTTCGAACATGTGGATATATGCCCAAAAAAAAAATGCTAATCTAATTTCTGTCTTATAACATTCGGCGTAAATAATGATATGCCAAGATAGTTTCGGACAAAATAATGTTCGAAATATTGTTATTTATGCCAAGTGATGTTTCTGCCTCATTAAGATGATGCCAAAATAGATTGTGCCAAGTCTGTTATGTCCTAAGCGTTTCGGACAAAAAAAGTTATGCCAGATAGAGGGAACCCCTTAAGGGTTTGTCCAGTAGCTAAGGTCACGTATTATATAACGTAATACATTTTTGAAGCGTAACTTAAGCAAAACCAAGCGATATTTTCTTCTAGGGAAAATACCAGAACCGTCGAGTTTTGTACTGCGGACATGGGTGAATCGGATATTAACCGCCTAATTTTGGTGGCATGATTTTTGTGGAAGTTTCTATTCGTTACAATGTGCTACGTTGTCATTTGAAGGAGGCACGGTACCTTATACAAATGACGTAGTATAACATTGAGACGTTTGGTAACTTCGGCAAAAATGATGCCACCAAAACTAGGCGGTTGAAACGCACAGATATTCACCCATATATGAGATGCCATGAGATGAGAGACGTATCTATGGCACCCGCCTTGTTTTAGTGTGATCAATGTGATCCCATCGTCTAGTTTTCACCTGCCAACCACACCAGCATTGGCGGTGGCAATAATAGAATCTACGGCCTGCCTGATGGAAGGTAACCAAGGTGTACACCGTAGTCTTCAACTCCAAGGGATTATCATGCAAAAACCTAGTGATAGAACACAGATGACTAGTGACAGAACACACATTGAAAGGACACTCGCCTGATACTTAATAGTTTAATCGTAACGGTTGATTATCGCTTGTAGGATTATTTGACTAGATTTGTGTACTGGGGCACGAAGTAATATAATTATTATGATAAAGAAAAATCTGATATCGAACATGTAAGTGTTACGGCTATTTTAAAGGCATAAATCTCTATTTTATTTCACTGGAGTAATTCTAACTTCAGTGTTTTTTCATTATTCTTACTAATACCCATAATATTGTCCCGTGATAATATTTATTTATACTCAAATAAGTGAAGTGCAGAAACCTCGGGAGCAGCTAATCCCCCATATCGCCCACAGACTGTTTTAACACCATAATCAAAGATAAACAGATAACGCGACACGTACATGCATAGTGGCCAACCAAGGCCGCGGGCAATCGCCATCGCGATAGCGCAGTCTGCCGATAGCGCGATCTTAGTCACATGAAACCAAAGACTACCGCGCATAGACGCGTTAGCAGAGTAGATTTATTTAGAGTACTGTAATAGGACTTTTTAGATGGCGGGTCCTTAGGCAGGTGCACGCACCTGTCTAACTGTATAGCACAGTCTGATGATGAAGCGTGACCTTATTGTTATTAACATGCATCCAAAGTAAAGAGTATATTATAGCTGGTCCTTATGTTGATGTCCCCCTGACAGCGATGATTTACGTCAAATTAATTTATTGATTATTTCGTATAGGTATTATCTATATGAAACGATTTATCTATATCGGTAACACGACTAACACGTAGATATAGACACAAGGTAAGCGTATAGGCAACGTATAGACTATAGTCTACCTATACCTATAGTACTTTAAGGGCTCCACCCTAGGTCGATCAGCATTTGCCAGGGTGCTTAGCCAAGTTGCCAATCCCTAACGCTTAATCGTTAATCGTAAACGAAAGGCAGCTAACTGTCTTTGTCGCACTAATATGAAAGAGTGATAGAGAGGGAAAACTACGATACGCTACTAAGCGTTAGCGATTGGCAACTTGGCTAAGCATCCTGTTCAGAAAGTGCTATCATCACGCTTGGGCTCGGACTACGCTATCGGCCGCTAAATTTGAGACATTCTGTCGCTCTTATAACATTACCATTACATAAGAGATTTCCTGAGCAATTTTCGACGGTCAATAAATAGAAAACTCTAATTGCTTTTTATTTATAGTTACTATCGTCCCATACTACTCATACTCCGTACTCGTTGTATTCTGCAACAACCCTTATTATATTTACTTAATAAACTTACTATTGACACCCTCGGAACTTTTATCATGAGCAAGACTCGTGCTACATACGTCATCTGGTGGGTAGTTATCTATGTATCGAATATAGCCGGATATACAAGCCTAAAGATAAGGAATAATATGAGCCAAAAATATACAGCGGTGACCGGCAAATGTACTGTAACACAGGTGATAATCAGTAATGAAGAGATTCCACGTGCAAACGATAACACGTTGCAAGATCGTGTATGGAATGTCGAAAGGAAATATTAGTAAGGCAGTCTAATAGAGGGTCTATTCAGAGGCGGATTAACCTTACAGCAGAAGTAGGATATGCTACGGCCCCGCGCACAGGGGGGCCCCGCGCTTCGACATGTTCTTCTAGTAATAGCATAGGCTTCTAGTAAATGTATAGATATTTATTGCACGACTTTGACTGTACTCGTAATATAAGTAAACCGAGGTCCCGCTATAAAATGTGCAACGCGCCCCGCGCCTGTTTATCCGGCTCTAAGTCTATTATCTAATGTTAATAAATTTCCTGAGATCATCAATACACAAATTTGCTAGTTCCGCGGTAAGGCCAGGTAAGGCTTGTATTGTGAGTGCTAAATTACGATGCATAAATATAAGCGCAGTTTAGTAAAAACAAACAACAACAACAAAAGGAACAAACAACACTTAGCGGGTTGCTACGTTGAATGAATAAGGGGCTTAATTTGTATTGAGGCGTAAGCTACATATTTTAAAGACAAACGGGTCTTAATCGCGTAAACTTATGTTTGATTATATCCTGACGTTTAGGCCTTACACGATTAAGACCCGTTTGTCTTTAAAATATGAGTGATAATCGTGAAAGTTTAAATCAATATATGAGGCGTAAGCTAATTCTATCTTTACGGAAAGCGACAAGCGGCAACTATTTCGAACATAATGAGCACAGACTGGCCATGACACCCATAAGTAACAAAATTTGCATTAATCATGTGCACGACAAATGGACGATTAATAATAATAATAATAAACATTTATTCAAGTAACTTTACAGACTCATAAATTGTTAGTATTGGTACTTATAGCTATATGTTAATATCTAAAATGATAGACAGTATAAAAAAAAAAATTAACGATTAACTCAATATCACGCCAACTTCGATAATTCTTTTTTTCATCGAAGTCAAAACAAACTGTCATGATGGGATCTCAGAGAAATCGGTTGATCGGTCGGGTTTTATTTTATTTTATTTGGTGATTATAAAATAATCGGTTAAACCGTATTAGCTCCCCTTCTCAATTATACAGGGTGTAATCGATAAGTGTTTACAGGCCATAATTTCGTAAATATGAGAGATATCAGAAAACTTTTAACTGATATCGAAAGTACGTTACCCAACAAATAAAATTACATTAATAACTTTTTCTAAATAGATGAAGTAATATTAACAATACTAAGTTAAAACGCTCCCATACATTTAGTAGGACGACTTACAGCCTTAAAGAATGTCGGGTGTCGTAAGAGATAAAACTGTTAGCGATTCGTTATTTGGACGAATACATTGTAATAAAATAATAAATATAATAATACTACCGTTTATGAAATAATTAATCATATTCGTATTAAACTAGTCTTTGAATGAACGGTTACCTACTAAATGTATGGATGGGTTTGAAGTTAATATTTGGGATATTTCTGATTTTATTTCAAAAAAGTTATAAGTGTAATTTTACTCGTTGGGTAACATACTTTCGATATCAATTAAAAGTTTTCTGATATCTCTCATATTTACGGAATTATGGCCTGTAAACACTTGTCGATTACACTCTGTATAAGAAAATCAACGACACACCTTTCGCTTGTTATATAGTGTATAGCTATTTGTATGTTGCTTTTAGATATGCGTATGACGTAACAAGCAGGTGCGAAGCCCTCAACTATAAGTGGTCAGATACGCGATGTCTACATATTTTTATCTGTAAACAGTCTAAAGCCGGTGTAAAATAAAAACCTAGCAATTTCATGGATAATAAATACGGTTAAGAGCGAATCGGTCAAATGCTCCGGGGATTCCGTAATGTATGAACATTATTTGTTCTGGAATTATAGTACAGTCAAGTGCAAAAATAAGTATCGAAAGAATCCGCTCATAAATATGTTACGACGTTCTTATTACACAGGATTAGAGTGCACTGGGACATATTTTTGTACACACCTTATTTTGTCTGTGACTGTAAATTACTGCAAACACCGGGAAACCAAATTTAGCAGGCTGCGTAGGCATATTCGATACTAGATAATACCGAAGAACGTATGCGGAGTGAAATCTGTACAGATTTCGAACAAGTACATAACAAAAGTCAAATACGACACCGACACCTCATTTTTTTTAAAGTTTGGGTGTTTGAAAGGTGTAATTTTTTACTTTTAAATAGCGGTATTAGACGACGCGGTCTGTTGGGTCCAATCAATCGCATGCGGTGATCGGGGCCGACGTATCGCACCGTATAATACTGCTTTTTAAATATTATTTTGAGTAGTTATTGTACATATTTTAAATTATATAATTTAAATACCTAGCCAGACATTTTTTTATACTAATATAACTTATAGATAATTATTGGCTAAAAGCCAGGTCACAACCCTATGTAAAATGAAAATTAAAAAGTGGCACTTGTCGGCCAAGGCCTGCAACGAGGTACTTCCTGGCCGCTTTTTAGGCACGTAACTACAACATTTTATTGCATGTTTGGGAAAAGGATATTTGTTAAAAAGTTTTCCCACAGAATATAAAATTAGAGGCAATAAAAATGCTAACATCTGTTTTTTCGACATCAATGGATAAAGTACAGTCACGTCTAATAATATGTATACATTTCGGAACGTATGTCAAAGGCATAAGGATGAAAATCGTATACATATTATTAGAGCGTACCGTACCATAAAACTGAAGCTATATTAAATTTGGATTCAAGTAGTTTTTATCTTGCATTGAATCCTTGTTTAAGAAAATAATAATGTTATTATTTATTTAATATAATATTTAACTTTGTCCAGATTTCATTCCGCATACGTTAGAGATACTGCTAAGTTTTGTATCTAGGCGAAGCAAGTATAGTGCTTTTCTCAATCTTGCAATGAACTTAATAAATGAATTGGAAGTCTCAGGACCTAAACTGAATCGCAATGTGTCAGATACATACAATAACTGTCAGAAACTGACAGCCGAATCTAAACTGAAATTTAAAATATCATGGTAGCCAGAGGAGTCTGTAATGCCCACGACATACTGTTGCTATACTTTAGTTAGTTAGTTAGTTTTACTGGGCTTTTTCCGCAACTCGACAACAATCGTGCCTTTTTTGCGTGATAGCGAGGTAACCCTATTCCAACCATCCAAGCCCCTCCACGAAACTCAGCGTATGTTTCAGGTTGCTAAATGCCTCCTTTAGTGTATGTGGAGTCCCCAATTGCCTACTCCTATATGCCTCTAACTGTTTACATGCTAGAAGAATATGTTTTGCTGTTTCCTTCTCTTCCATGCAGGCCCTGCACATAGGACTATCTGTTTTGCCCATATTGTGCCGGTATTTGTTTAATGTGTTGTGTCCCATGATCAATCCTACTATTTTCCTCAGTTTGTGTCTGGTCGTTCGTTGCTATACTTTTTTGCCAAGGGTACTGGTCTGAACGCCATCGCCACTCCGTTTCGGTCCATTACCTCCTGATTTGTTATACTTCGCTGATACGTTATTCGTTTGATCCAGAGACTAGTTGGTATTTTGAAAAGTGTTTTTGCGGGTCTAACCGTTCGACTTATGGAACATCATAGGAAACTTCTTAAAATTGTGTAAAAATGCTCTCAGCGCATCAATGACAACGCCTGCAATAATTAGCGGGAAATGGGGTTCTATCACATTACGTGAAGTGCTTTTCGGGTTAATTTCCTGAATCATCATTTGTGAGAATTGCATTATAGTTTTTATTTTAATCGAACTGTGTGCTATTCTAGAAAAATTAACAGAATAACCATAAGATAGTAACAAGTGACTTACGTTATAAAGCGGCGGTGTGGACAACGTCGATGCTAATTCGTGTAAACGAGCCCTAACTGCTTCTTCCTCTGGACTGAGTGCTGCTCCAATTCGGCCCATCACTTCCTTGCGTCCGATTGCCTAGAATAAACATCAAGATTTATATTTAAAACTTAAAAATAAACACTGGGATATAACCCATACAAATTTCTTGGTCATCCTAAAGCCTATCGGGATCCGTTTTTGTAAATTTATTTATTTATGTTCGATTTTTTCATTTCAGACTTTATCCCGTAGCAATAAGATTCAGAAGCATTCAGTTTTACCAGTGTGTACATTCCGCTTGTATGCTCGCCCCTTCGCCTTTGCAGCGAGCTCGGCTCTTGATCTATACTACCGTTCTAATTAAAAAAGACTACTAACTACTAAGAGATGTATCTTTTTGAGTTAGCACGGCAGTATAAACACGCAGGTGTAACCTATGACACACAAGCAGTAAACGCACCTGTAACAGCGTGTGTCTCAACGCATGCAGCTTGGCGGAGAGCTGCGCGAGGCGAGCGGCGGCGGCGGCGCGACGAGTGCGTAGCTCGCCCAGTGTGTCCGCGGCACGCTTCAGCCATTCTGCTTGTAGGCTCGCTTCTTTACCTTGGCAACGAGCTCGGTACTTGATTTATACTACCGTTCTAATTTAAAAAGACTACTAACTACTAAGAGAGATGTGTCTTTTTGAGTTAGCACGGCAGTATAAACACAGTAACCTATGACTCACAAGCAGTAAATGCAACTGTAACAGCGTATGTCGCGTGTGCCGCGGCCATTCTGCTTGTAGGCTCGCTTCTTCGCCTTGGCAGCGAGCACGGCTCTTGATCTATACTACCGTTCTAGACCTATGACTCACAAGCAGTAAACGCACCTGTAGCAGCGTGTGTCGCAACGCATGCAGCTTGGCGGAGAGCTGCGCGAGGCGAGCGGCGGCGGCGGCGCGACGAGTGCGTAGCTCGCCCAGTGTGTCCGCGGCACGCTTCAGCCATTCTACTTGTAGGCTCGCTTCTTCGCCTTGGCAGCGAGCTCAGCTCTTGATCTATACTACCGTTCTAAACCTATGACCCACAAGCAGTAAACGCACCTGCAACAGCGTGTGTCTCAACGCATGCAGCATGGCGGCGCGACGAGTACGTAGCTCGCCCAGTGTGTCCGCGGCACGCTTCAGCCATTCTGCTTGTAGGCTTGCTTCTTCGCCTTGACAGCGAGCTCGGCTCTTGATTTATACTACCGTTCTAATTTAAAAAGCCTACTAACTACTAAGAGAAATGTGTCTTTTTGAGTTAGCACGGCAGTATAAACACACAAGTGTAACCTAACCTATGACTCACAAGCAGTAAACGCACCTGCAACAGCGTGTGTCTCAACGCATGTAGCTTGACGAGTGCGTAGCTCGCCCAGTGTGTCCGCGGCACGCTTCAGCCATTCTGCTTGTAGGCTCGCTTCTTCGCCTTGGCAGCGAGCTTGGCTCTTGATCTATACTACCGTTCTAATTAAAAAAGACTACTAAGAGAGATGTGTCTTTTTGAGTTAGCACGGCAGTATAAACACACAGTAACCTATGACTCACAAGCAGTAAACGTACCTGTAACAGCGTGTGTCTCAACGCTCGCTCAGTGTGTCCGCGGCATGCTTCAGCCATTCTGCTTGTAGGCTCGCTTCTTCGCCTTGGCAGCGAGCTCGGCTCTTGATCTATACTACCGTTCTAATTAAAAAAGACTACTGAGAGAGATGTGTCTTTTCGAGTTAGCACGGCAGTATAAACACAGTAACCTATGACTCACAAGCAGTAAACGCACCTGTAACAGCGTGTGTCTCAACGCATGTAGCTTGACGAGTGCGTAGCTCGCCCAGTGTGTCCGCGGCACGCTTCAGACATTCTGCTTGTAGGCTCGCTTCTTCGCCTTGACAGCGAGCTCGGCTCTTGATCTATACTACCTAATTTAAAAAGACTACTAACTTCTAAGAGAGATGTGTCTTTTTGAGTTAGCACGGCAGTATAAACACACAGTAACCTATGACTCACAAGCAATAAACGCACATGTAACAGCGTGTGTCCCAACGCATGCAGCTTGGCGGAGAGCTGCGCGAGGCGAGCGGCGGCGGCGGCGCGACGAGTGCGTAGCTCGCCCAGTGTGTCCGCGGCACGCTTCAGCCATTCTGCTTGTAGGCTCGCTTCTTCGCCTTAGCAGCGAGCTCGGCTCTTGATCTATACTACCTAATTTAAAAAGACTACTAACTTCTAAGAGAGATGTGTCTTTTTGAGTTAGCACGGCAGTATAAACACACAGTAACCTATGACTCACAAGCAGTAAACGCACCTGTAACAGCGTGTGTCTCAACGCATGTAGCTTGACGAGTGCGTAGCTCGCCCAGTGTGTCCGCGGCACGCTTCAGCCATTCTGCTTGTAGGCTCGCTTCTTCGCCTTGACAGCGAGCTCGGCTCTTGATCTATACTACCTAATTTAAAAAGACTACTAACTTCTAAGAGAGATGTGTCTTTTTGAGTTAGCACGGCAGTATAAACACACAGTAACCTATGACCCACAAGCAGTAAACGCACCTGTAACAGCGTGTGTCTCAACGCATGCAGCTTGGCGGAGAGCTGCGCGAGGCGAGCGGCGGCGGCGGCGCGACGAGTGCGTAGCTCGCCCAGTGTGTCCGCGGCACGCTTCAGCCATTCTGCTTGGGGCTTGTCCATTAATCACGTCATACGATTTTGGCCTATTTTAGACCCCCCCCATCCCCAATGGTGATACTTAGTGATATTTTCAGGACCCCCCCCCCCCCCCCTAGCCAATATGACGTGTAATTTTTTGCCAACTTATGTAGTCTTTTTAATAATTCTTTAATTTACGTACTTTATTAAGCACACGTTATGGGAAAGAACTTTTTTGCAAACTACGAGGTAAATGTCCGCGAAGTTTTAAAACTCAGTTCAGGATTTGACATCTGGTTACCTATGTGTTAAAAGAAGTATGCTGTTCAGCAGACAGTAACAAAAAATTACACGTGATTTGTCCGATGACCCCCCCTCCCCTATAGTGATAATTGGTGATTTTTTCTTGACCCCCCCTCCCCCTATACAGTATGACGTGATTAATGGACAAGCCCTTGTAGGCTCGCTTCTTCTCCTTGGCAGCGAGCTTGGCTCTTGATCTATACTACCGTTCTCATCAAAAAAGATTACTAACTTCTAAGAGAGTTCGCCCAGTGTGTCCGCGGCACGCTTCAGCCATTCTGCTTGTAGGCTCGCTTCTTCGCCTTGGCAGAGAGCTCGGCTCTTGATCTATACTACCGTTCTAATTAAAAAAGACTACTAAGAGAGATGTGTCTTTTTGAGTTAGCCCGGCAGTGTAAACACACAGGTCCTATGACTCACAAGCAGTAAACGCACCTGTAACAGCGTGTGTCCCAACGCATGCAGCATGGCGGCGCGACGAGTGCGTAGCTCGCCCAGTGTGTCCGCGGCACGCTTCAGACATTCTGCTTGTAGGCTCGCTTCTTCGCCTTGACAGCGAGCTCGGCTCTTGATCTATATTACCGTTCTAATCAAAAAAGACTACTAACTACTAAGAGAGATGTGTCTTTTTGAGTTAGCACGGCAGTATAAACACACAGTAACCTATGACCCACAAGCAGTAAACGCACCTGTAACAGCGTGTGTCTCAACGCATGCAGCTTGGCGGAGAGCTGCGCGAGGCGAGCGGCGGCGGCGGCGCGACGAGTGCGTAGCTCGCCCAGTGTGTCCGCGGCACGCTTCAGCCATTCTGCTTGTAGGCTCGCTTCTTCGCCTTGGCAGCGAGCTCGGCTCTTGATCTATAAAATGACAATGGGACCAACTAGAGGGTATGCACTTACAAGAAAAAAAAAACCTAATTGGTCCACGCGTCTTCGAAAAATCAGGGAACATAAAGGGTGAACGATATGATTTGTTACCAAGTAGAGTTTATTGAATCTGGTGTCATAATAATAGCGGTTTATCATCGGAAATTGAATTTTTATCATTGAAGTCTTAAGCACGCAAACATTTGGGGATTTATGCGTCGTTGGACTAAAAGTAAATATGGCGATGTATAAAAATGTCTACATATAAAATAAAATTGGTCCGAGTGTTAGAAAGCCAATACTTTAGAATGCTTAAGTCTTATCAAGTCGGAATATAAAAATGACTACTATCAAATTATAAAAATGTTTATGTCTTATCAAGTCGAAATATAAAAATGACTACTTTCAAAGTGTACAAATGTCTAAGTCTAATCAAGTCTGAATATAAAAATGACTACTTTCTTTACTATAGGTCCAGGATTATAATAATACATATACGGATCAAATTCATCACCACCAACATTCATATACAGGTGGACATTTTTATACTTCGTCAAAATTATATACGCCCGAACTTATGCAAGTGGAAATTTTTATACATCGCCATATTTACTTTTAGTAGTGTCGCAACATATTTATATTTGGTCTAATATACAGGTGAACATTTTTATACTTCGTCAAAATTATATACGCCCGAATTTAAGCAAGTGGACATTTTTATATATCGCCATATTTACTTTTAGTCCAACGACGCATAAATCCATTTGGGTTGTAGATCGCAAACATAAGAACGAGACTGACCTTCGGCTTATACCTAAAGCTCGCAAGAACCAAAAATGGCTGAAAACCGAGTTTCGGACTTTTTATCTGGTCTATTTTGAAGAGAAAGGTGAGAGCAATTAGTTATGCTAGTATTGGCACCGTGCGCGATGACAGCGCCATTGACAGGTAGCCATTTTAGACATTATAGTCGCCGTTTTCAAGCGGGAAGTAAATAAATATTTTGAAAAATATTAATTAAATTTTGTGTTATTTTAATATATAAGGCAATTTTGGACAATTGCAGTCAGTAACATTATTGCTAATAACATTAATATTGTTGTTTTCAGTTAGAAATGAGCCTACTCATAACTAAAACGGGGTTTCGTGCCATCACGCACGACATCGTTTTCCAACCGGAGACGATGAATAAAGGGATGAAATTGGTGCAAGCTGGGCATGTTCTCGAGATTGAAGATATTCGCCAAGAAGACATGTCCCGTATTATCAAATCCCGAGTGGTTCGCCAAGCTTCAGTGACAGCAACGGCGTACAAGACAACTTTGTTTGTAAGTATTATGTAAGCCGATTTTTGTGTTTCGATACCGTTCAATAAAAGTTTTTTCTATTCTCTAACAAATAAATTTACTTACAGCTAAACACCAATTCTCATGTAGAGAGTGTATCGTGCGACTGCGTTTATAATAAGAGTGGGAAATGCAAGCACATTGCAGCACTTATATACTTCATCAATGTTCGATGAATGGTCTTGGAAATCGGTAAAATTTACAGTCACTGTTCTTCTTGGTGTTATTGCAATTAACAATAACACACCTTACTAGGCCCATATTAAATATTTATCTGAAAACAGTGAGAAAATATTTGCTGCAGTATGGATTTGACAGCTGAAGTCGGCGACCATAATGTCAATTTTAGCCGCAGCGAGCGCGGCGATCGTTTCGGCTACCCCCTCCACCCGCTTTGCACCCTGCCAATAAATGCAATGAAGAAAGCAATCGTATTTCACTGGCACATACCACTAATCTAGTAACTGGAGTTCGAGGCCAAAGAATCTACGAAAATATTGCCACAACAATGAAATATTCTTACAATAGTAAATCCTTATTTTCTAAAAACAGACGTTGAGATATGTTATTTATTGGTAATTTTAATTCTTTAATTTATAGAAACAATAATATTTACTTATTTTCCCGTAAATATAAGATATTTTAATAAAAACTTAATTATCCGCAATTATTAGTAACAAAGTTGGTATTGCGCTGGTATCACCTCAGGTGTTAATAACATTTGGTACAGCAATTTAACTACACATAAATTAAAAGGTAGGTATCGTTAAATTATTAAGCAGTATAAGTACTATACTATTACTAAGCAGTTTTAACCCGTAATAAGGCAGGGGTGCCTCATTACGGGTTAAAATTATGGGAAAGAAATTTGGAAATGTAAAATAAAAGCATTTTTTGTATTTTATTTTTATTTGTCTTCTTCATCACTTATCCTCCTGAGTCCTGGGTAAAAATCGAGTACACTCCCATAAAAGCTGAGAGGCTTTTATGACGCCCAAATAATTTGTAAAAGAAATGCTTAAAATATACCTCTTAGAGTATATAACCAACTTTGTTCCAATAAAAATGTGACAAACTCATTTTAAACCTTAAAATAAGCGACAGTAAGTTCAGGACTCAACACTGATGGTGTTATAAAGGACTCTCGGCTTTTACCCATAAAAGCCGAGAGTCCTTTATAACACCATCAGTGTTGAATAACGTAGGGGTGCCTTATTAATGCCTTAAAAATCGAGTACACTCCCAAATGTACTCGATTTTTTTTCGAATTCAACTTCTTTTTAAAATAGGCTTTGAAACGTTGGCTCTTATCATTTTAAGTTCTTTACCTGAAAATTTTGTCATATCAATGTTAGTTGAGAGAAAAGTTTTTAGGTATTTACATGTTTTTAAGAAAATCCTAGTTGTGACAGCCATATTAAACAAAAAGGCGTACAAACATTACACAGGTATATAATGTTTTTATTAGGAATTATTTTAAATAAATAAATTAAATAACAAAAAGGTTGTGGAAACCTGAAAACTTTATTTGACAATGACATAAGAGACTTTGACGGATTTGACAATAACGCATCTGTCGTAGTTTCGTTGGCCTCGAACTCCAATTACTAGATTAAGTACCTACCACTGAGGCACAAACGTGCTGCGAGCAAATATTTTTTTAGCTTTTGAAGACCAAGTCAATGCACATTGCACAATGTAGTTATAATTGACAAAAAGTAAATTGAATCAATAAAAGTAATATATTTTCTCTTGTTGCAGTCCTTTGAAATTGGTAACACTTCATATCATTCACCCTGTACATAAAAAAAAGATTTTGTTGAAGACTGCTCCATTTTTGAAGTTTGTTAATAACATTCAAGTATAGGTCAATCACTTTTTTTTGTTATTCTGTCACATCAGCCAGGGGACAATACGGATAGTTTGCTAGAAGAAAGTATTCTGCAAGCTACTATCATGATTAGTATGTGACCCACTTTGGAAGGGCCTCATTACCAAACCCCGGATGACGGGAGCAAAAATGCGTTTGTCACTAGTGCTTAGTTAAATATCGACTAATCTATCGACATCCATTATGAACGATTTTTTAATTTGAAATTTATAGATTATCTAATTATGTTTCCCTAGTAGTTCCACTTCTTTTCCAGATATCAAAAATATATAAGATTTTTAATATGAATTCACCAATTTTTTTAATCAACACATTACGGTATTTTTTGTGAATAATTTCGCCTTGGGGATGTAAAAGTAATCTTAACAAGTGCACTTTGAATTTCTGAACGACATTCAAGTTGCTTTTTAGGCTTTAATTTTGGTTTTGTAACTGTCATATGGTACTAGGTATTGTTGACATATTATTGTTTATCAATTTTAGATCGCAATGCCTCTGATTACGTACGGTTGCATAAATTACCGTTGATCAATACATTTCTAATTCATAAAATGTTGGTATGGATGTCGATAGAATAGTCGATATTTAACTAAGCACTAGTGACAAACGCATTTTTGCTCCCGTAATCCGGGGTTTGCCTCATTACTATCAAAAAATTTAAAGTTTTTTCACAAATTTATGGAAATTTTAGCTCTTACCTCGGAAAATCCGATCATGGGAACTGGTATATAGTTATCAGGGTCAGGATTGTCGGCTTGAGCTTGCTTCCATAATCTCATATCCATTCCTTTAACAATAATGTACAATCAATAAAGTTATTAATCGTAGACTCGCTACGCTACAGTCATTGATGCAGCATTCCATGAAAACATATTTTTTTGTCGATACCCTAATAAAATGTGCTAGCTGCTAAGAAATACTTTCAATCTTAAAGCCTTAATATGATATTATACCGTTATTCAGCCTCCTGATTTAATTTAATTTCTTCGTGAAATGCCCCAAGGTGCGTAGCCAAGTTATCAATCGCTAACACTCAATAGCGTATCGTAGTTTTCTCTCTGTCGCCCTTTTTCATTAGTGCGTCAAACAGTTAGTTGCCTTTCGTTCACGATTCATTGAGCGTTAACTATGGGCATCTTGGCACCGGACTGATCACACGGACACGACACACTGACACCTGTTGACTGCCGGGTTGCTTAGCCAAGTTGCCAAACGCTAACGCTTAGTAGCGTATCGTAGTTTTCCGTCTTTGTCATTATTTCTTATTAGTATGACAGAGACAGTTTCCTTTCGTACACGTTTGAGCGTTAGCGATTCAACTTGGCTAAGCACCCAGGCCCCCGCAAGGGGTTCCCAACCCGCCGGCTCGATCTCGCCGGTGTGAAAGCACCGGACATGACCATCAGAGGTCCCCACCCCAATGACCCAGCCATTCATAGATGGCGGCTGAACCGCTGCAGGGGGTTAACGCCCCGATCAGCATCACCAATCCCTAAAGGGGGGTTTTTGATACTTTTTCTGCCACTATGGGTCAGTTAAATGGCTGTAGTGCGGCGTAAGGTCCAACGAATTGTCAATTTAAATACGCCAATTAAATTTTGTTCATATTTTTTGGTTTATTTATTCTTAAAACCCTTACTTTAGGAATATTACCATCTGTTGATTGATAAAAAAAATTGTCGAATTGTAAACCTCCTAATTTTTTGAAGTCGGTTGAAAATCAGTTCTAAGTCAACCCCCATGAAATGTACAAATTTCTAGTAATTTTCTTTTGTTTAGAGCTCAATCTTCAGTTCGGCGACCGTTTTCTAGTCGTAATACATTACAAAATCAATAAACTTTCAAACACAATACAATTTCGGTATTTTATGTTCAGTACCTATGAATCTGATAGCTGTTGGACCTAACGTCTACATAGCGCCGTCTGGTGTCAGAAAAAATATCGAACACCCTCATAGAGAAAACGTCCACTACTACGGCATCATATCATAGCACCCTGTTATCCACTCACTGAAGCAAGTGAGTGGAAAACAGGGTGCTATGATTTAGCTTTTGTTACATGTCATCACTCTTATTTTACATAGACATAGAGTCTATCGCAAAAATCAATGCAAGTGAGTGGTTATTGATCCAATCTTACCAGGCGGCGGGGTCTGCAAGTACTGCGCAAGCGCCTGGGGCGCCGGCCGAGTGACGGCGGTGATGGTGCCGCAACCCGCGCCGTTCAGCGCCGTACGCGCAGCCCCCGCGTTCAGGAACGAAGCCAGCTCCGTGGCGGATATGTGCGCGTTGTTAGCGTTCTTGTCGACCACGTATATCACTACCTGAAATAATTAAGCACATATTACAAAGGCGACTTCAGGGGCTCGGTCACTGTAGCGTAGGGTAACGATCGAGCCACAGAAATGAATATACACTAGAAGCAGCAAATGTATCTACTTCACGTGTCCGAACTCAGTGGCAGCCACTGAGATGGCCATTTTTAATGACAGTCCACATACGTCAGCTGTTGCAGCCGCATGTAAGAAAGAAAATAAAAAATGCCTCATTGCATGATAATTAACTGCACCAGCCCAAATATATCCAGCGCACAAAAACAAAAACATATTTCCCATTACACGGAAGTAATTTTTAAATAATATTGTGCGTGAATTCATTTTTAATCTATTTTTCTGTATTTTTATTTATGCGTCAAGTAACTATAGAATTACGTTACAAACCGGCGTTTACATTGCATTGCTGCGTTTGCTTTAAGCGTTTGATCGACCATGTGTGTTAAGTTAAAGAGATGATGAATATGAGACTAGCGATACTCTCGCGTAACGCTTCGACTTCGTAGTACAGCCCATTTTTCATTCGTCTGTCAAATTTAGCGACTAGTGTTGTTCGTTTTACAATAAATATAATAGTGAGCGGAGCGAGCGAGCCCAGGGATATAAAATCTATGTGTACGAGAGACACGGCTGCATTGTTGCGGGGCGGCTGCAATGGTGTCTTTGAATCGTTTAGGTTTTCCCATCACTAAATGCCGGCCGTGACGTCTGAGTGACAGCTAAAAAGTCGGCGCGCTTGGTTCCCATACAAATGGTGCTATTTACTTCATCTACTGAATATCTAAATCTGTGGATCGAGCAGTGAAAAGAGCATTTGAGGGAAAACCGACTGCACGTCGACCGGTCGGACGGCCGTGATATCGATGCACAGAGTCGAGGATGCTGATCTGCGTGAGTTCCAGGTTGAAGACTGGCGAGAAATTGCCGAGGTCCGGAGTCTGTGGCGAACAGTCGTGTTGGGGGTCAAGACTCACTTTGAGTGGTTGTGCCAAAGAAGCAAGTAAAAAAAACCGAAAACGACAAAAGAAAATTCTTAGAATTATTAGCAAATTCGTAGAGTATTTTTTCTGACCATCTTCGTACAAATTCCCAAAACAGTTGAATAACTATTTGTCATTTACATACCTGGCTTTTATTCTCAGTCACTGCCTTCACTGAATCAATGGTGACGACCAAGTTAGGCTTATTACCAAACAAGTTACTCAATGAAGTCTGGAGAACTTGCTTGTTGGTGCTGAAACATTAATACAACTGTCATATTTTTCACAACCTATAAGAGAGAAGGTAAATATTTAGAACTCAAATAATGTAATATACAGGGTGGTCCAAACCATGATGTCAAAAAATTTTTTTTAGGTTTCCTACACGTCATGGGCTATCAGAATATACCCCATGTATGTTAGCCGATTTTTTGTAGTTTTCGAGTTCTGAATTTTTGAAAACTTTTTTTTTGATAAATTCTGGAATGAAGAAATTTATTGATAAAAAAAACTATTGGGTTTTTTAACTATTTTCTTTTTGTAAAAATATTAATACAAATACAAAGGTTTGGACCACCCTGTATTATAAATTAAAATGTAATAAAATGGAGAAGCATAGAAGGTTTATAATAATCATAAGTATCATAACCATAAATGCCACGTCACTCTATAATTTAATTAACAAATAAGTTTACTGGTACAGATTCTCACGCCCTACGATATCATCAGTTGACAACAAAGACCTAAAAAACTATCAGTACCTATCTCTTGGCAAGATCATAATACTAACCTCACTGAATGGATTTTCACTTAAAGTACCTACTTAATACTTAGTGTAGTTTGATTGTCATAATAGACGGTTAGATTGAGTGTGTTTAGATCACAATTGGACACTAACTTTATCTCCTGAGCAGCCTTGTTGAACATCATCACTACATGACCATCCTTGTCTTCATGGGTCCCGAGCCGAGAGTACCCTACCGCCTTAAAGCGACATAAGGGGTTTTGTTCATTCAACTCCAGAGGTGGTGCGTTACGACTGTAGTACGCCTGACCTGAAATTTCGCGATTTCTTATTACCTATAAGGTGCAGTCGGGTAATTTCGAAATTCACATAAACATCACAGTTATTTCTACCATATCAAGATAAGATCCCGAAAATATCCGAGCATTTCTAACGTTCGGAATTACCCGACTGCACCTTAATTACCAAAACTTAATCAGTAGAAAAAAGCGATAAGTTCAAATTTTCCATCCGGCAGCTGGATGGCCATAGTATAAAGTTATAAAGACAAATAAAAATAGAAAAGATAAATTAGTCAGCGATGCAGACAATTATTATTAAGTACGGGCAGCGCAGCGCATGGCGAAAAGAAGCGATGTGGGACTCCTGATTAGGAATGGGATTCAATTGTCTAATAGTATCATCATCATCTCAGCTTTAAGACGTCCACGCCTGAACATAGGTTCCCTTCTGGACCTCCACATGTACCGGTTAGATGCGACCTGCATCCAGCGTGTCCCGGCGACCTTCATAATGTCGTTTGTCCATCTTGTGGGTGGACGTCCTATGCTGCGTTTGCCTAGCCGTGGTCCCCACTCGAGCACTTTTCGACCCCATCGACCATCTGCTCTGCGTGCAATCTGGCCTGCTCATTGCCACTTCAGCTTGCTAATCCGGAGGGCTATGTCAATAACTTTAGTTCGCCTACGGATCTCCTCATTTCTGATTCGATCACGCAGAGAAACTCCGAGCATAGCCCTCTCCATAGCTCGTTGAGCGAATCTGAGTTCAGAGATGAGGCCGATTGTGAAGAACCACGTTTCGTATCAACAGTATTAATAATTCTTAC